>OU898277.1:139319909-139502750 GCA_918026665.1 Diabrotica balteata
CCACTTTTTCGGGATTTGCAACCATAATTCTGAAGATTAAATCCACGCAATTTAACTTCAAATTGTGTTTGACACTTATTTGACTTGACAGTTTACTCACATCAACAATGGTGTAATCTTTATTTCTGATTTTTTATGCTTTTTGTCGGATAAGCGCTTAAGTTTTATTAGAAATTACTTAAAACAGTTTGTTTTGTTTGTATTTACGTTATTATAATAATAAAAGTTTAAAGATAATTAAAATTTTAAGTTTTTATTTTAAAAATGCAAGTGCTTCGTTTTTCGTGCCGGTGAGTGTACTTGTGGTGATTCATAAATAATTGCTATTATTTTACCTTTAGATCTAATAGGAAAAATATTAATATATTATTTAATAAGTAAAGCTCAGAGGTACATTTAAGTTTTTTAGAGTTGCATTTTTGAGAAGACGCAATTTTATTTTTTTGGTGTGTTGAGGGAGTAAGAATAAGCTTAAGTACAAGTTAAACAAAAACTAAAAATTTTGGAACAAATTTTGTTTTGGGCCTTATTTTTTCTGGTAAGTTTATAATAAAATAAAGTTAAAGCAATAATATAGAGGGTTTATCAAAGAATAATTTTCACGACTAATATGTTTCAGTTCATTAATTTTGCTAGACTTTACAGCACTCCGAAGTTGACCGGATTGTTCAATACTCGTAAGAATACGATCAAAACGAACCATTAGGCTTAGTTTTCTATTATATTTTTTTATTCATATAATTTATCATTTTGTTAACATTATCCCCATTAGGCGTTATCCAAGCTTCTTCTTCTTCTTCTTTTTATATAGACATGACTCTGTCTGTTTTTCAATGTGCCTCCAGTAAGTTGTCATTCCATCGTTTTCGTGGTCTTCCTACTGATCGTCTTCCTATTGGGAAACAGTCTCTTGTCGTCTTTACTACTCTATTTGTTGTCATTCGGCTTGTATGATCCTTCCATTCTACTCTTCTATTTCTTACCCAGTTTTTGATGTTTTCCACCTTGCATCTATGTCGTATATCTGTACTTCCTGCTCTGTCCCATAGTGTCTTACTATCAATGTTTCTAAGTGTTTTCATCTCTGCTATTTCTAACATCCTTGTTGTCCTATCTGTGTCAGGTCTTGTTTCTGCTGCGTATGTCATTATTGGTCTGATGACCAATTTTATTTCTCCATATTGTTTTATTTAAGCAGCCTACAGCTCTGTTTGCTCTATTAACTTGATCTTCCACTTCGCTTTCGAGCTTTCCTTAGCTGGATAATGTGACGCCTAGATATTTAAACTCCATCACTTGTTCTATTATCTAACCTTCCAGCTCCAATTTACATCTTAGTAAATTTGCTGTTGTAACTATGCATATTGTCTTTTTTGGAAAAATTGGCATGTTAAATTTTTTGGCAATTATATTAAATTGGTGCAACATATGTTGTAAATCATCTTCACTTTGAGAGAGTAGTATTGCGTCGTCTTCATAGCAAATTATTTTAAGTTGTTTTTCTCCCATTTGGTATTCTTTTTTAGTTCTTACTTTTTTTATTATTTCATCCATATCAGGTTGAACAACAGAGGACTCAGGGAATCTCCATGTCCACTCAGGGAATCTCCCATTGCCAGCTTCAATAGAGCCGTTATTTCTTCTTCTACTTTTACTTTTATTGTGTTGTTTTGGTAGATATTTTCGATCGTTTTGATTATTCCTAGAGGTATTATATTCTTACATCCACTAAGAAGAAAACGAGGTAGACCAAGACGATCCTGGAGAGACGATGTTGACGATGCAATGACCGCCAGAGATCTAACAACTGAAGATTGCTTCGACAGAAAACGCTGGAAATTAGGATGCGAGAAGCGGCGCCAGCTGTAGAAGACTCGCTTGTTATATATATAATATATATATATATATATATATATATATATATATATATTATATATATATATATATATACATCCACTAAGTGGATAACGTCTTTTAATTTGACCTGATCAAATACCTTTATAAGGTCCACGAAACATAGATATGCCGGTTTGTTGTATTCCAATGATTTCTCTTGCACTTGCCTCATTATAAATATAGCTTCAGTGCATGATCTTCCCGACCTAAAACCTTGTTGTTCTTCTGCTAGTGTTATAATTGTTAATTTTAGAGTTGTTTTTAATAAATTAATTCTTCTGTAATTTTCCGGGTCCGATTTGTCTCTCTTTTTGAAGAGAGGTATTAGGATGCTTGATCTCCAGTCTTGAGGAATTCTGTTTTGTTTTATTATTTTTGGATTAGTTTTAATAGTTGTTTGGTCAGATCTGGTCCTCCGTACTTTAGTAGTTCTTTGGGTATTCTGTCCTCTCCTGGTGATTCTCTATTTTTAAATTTCTTTAATGCTTTCTTTGCCTCTTCCTCCTCAATATTTATTTCTTCGTTTGTCGTCACCTCTGGTGTTGGTGGTTCATCATCGTCACCTTTAGCAAAAAGGGATCGAAAGTAGTCTACTCATGTTTCCTTCTGAATGTGTTTCGTTTTTATTAGTTCGTTCATCTCTTTTCTTTGTCCTCTAATCATTCTCCATATTTCTTTTTGTGTTCCGTAGAAATCGTGTTCCATCTGTTTTGAGAAACTCTGCCAGTGTAACTTTTTATTTGTCTAACTAAAGTATTCGTTTCATTTCTGGTAATTGTATGCCTGTTGTGTTTGCTGTGTTCTGTATTGTAAAAAGGCTTTCTTCTTTTCTTCACATTTTGTCTTCACTTCCTCTCTAAACCATGGTGTTTTCTTTTTTATTATGTTAGTGTTCGTTACTTTCCTCTCTTCAAGTGATTCTGTTGCTGCGTTAATTATATTATTTTTGAGTTTTTCCCAGCTTTCCTTCAAGGGATTTGGACAATTTATAGAACTGGATAACATCTATAAATTAAAATATATTAATAGAAATAGACAATTTCCAGGTGAGATAGATAATATTGAGCATAATAATATATTTAAAAAGTTGTGTTCAAGCTATTATTTTTTTATTTTCTTTGACAGTCCAGACAAGCATGGTTCAGTGAATACTATTTAAATGGGAATAAGCCACAAATAAAGGTTAAAATATGTTTATTGATGTTTAAATTTCCACTTCGGAAATCGTTCTCAAAATACAAACATTTTAACCTTTCATTGTGGCTTATTCCCATTTAAATAGTAACTACTTTAAAATGCCACAAGAAATAGCTCCAGAACAATACTTCGGAAATCGTTCTCAAAATACAAACATTTTAACCTTTAATTGTGGCTTATTCCCATTTAAATAGTAACTACTTTAAAATGCCACAAGAAAATAGCTCCAGAACAATACTTCGGAAATCGTTCTCAAAATACAAACATTTTAACCTTTAATTGTGGCTTATTCCCATTTAAATAGTAACTACTTTAAAATACCACAAGAAAATAGCCCCAGAACAATACTAAGCATGGTTCAGCATATAATTCAGTATCGAAGGTGAATAATTGCGGAGCAACGGGAGTAAAATTGTCGTCATTGTGGGTATTTCGTCTTGGAATTCTGCGAATTTTTCGATTAAGCTTAATATTCCCATAATGTTACTGCAGGTTTCACCGGACCAATTGAGGTACACTACAGAGCATATCGACGGTGGAAAAGCAAAACACTTGAAGCGACATTTTGGTCAAAAATGACTTTTATATATCACTGAAATCAGCATTTTTTTCTGCGTCGATTGGTATTGTTTCATCACTCTCTGAGGACTTTGATGTCGCTTAAAGTATTGCAGTTTTGTTGATCATTTTTTATCACCGATAATTGTACCGACACAAAATTTCATCAATTTCCGTATAGGTTGCTTTTAAGTTAACACCCATTTGATATATTTGGCATTCCAATTGTTTATGCTTTCCCTTTTTAGCTAGCATGAGGTGGTGAAATTGTTTTTCCTTACCCTGAACTATGTTACTAATAATACTTAAAGTGTTTTTCTGTGTTCATACTAGTTAGTGGTAGGTGACTTAAATTATTTTTCCTATCTAACATTTATTGCATATCGCGTATTTAATGTGTTTTCCTCATATTCTCAGAATGGGTTGAATGGCGTTCAATTTGTTTTGCAAGATGTATAATCAAATACGAAGTGTCGCTTAATGTAACGTATAACAAATTATCACAAATGTTTTTAAATGAACCGACAGCATTACAATATTTATAAATGGCGCCAAGTTGTTTTGACTTCAATTGTAAATGATGTTTAGTGTCGTTTAAGATATACATTTTTCTGATTATTTATTTAATGTGTCGCTTAATGCAACGTTTTTTTAACGAATTTTTTGCAAGTGACGAAGTTATAAATAGAAGTGCCAATCAAAGGTCGCTTCAGTCAGTGATCAGACGTTACCGGGAGAGATCACGTTTGTTGAGACTTGTCGATAAGGGTGATAGTAGAACCGAGTAAGTAAATTATTACCTTTTGTTTGTTAATTATCTTAAAAGTATCCGATTTATTATTCGTCTATGGTATTATTTTAAATATAAAATAGTTGTTTATCCATCAAATTTGTCATATTCATTAACTGCCTAATTCAAAAACTTTTTTACAGTTACGTGATGGACCGTAGAAAGTTTTATAAAAAAGTAATATCTGAATTCTCTCAGGTATGTGGTAAACGTCAATTATCCTTTGAAGACGAAATAGCATCAAACCTTACACAGGAACAACAATCTTCGGAATTAACTTCATTATTGGATAATAATCAACCCTTGATAAGCATTGAAAATATGGGTGATCATGTTTCATCTAGAATATTTTATAAAAATCATGAGTCAATATGTAAATCAGGTATGTATTATACGTAATAATTATTTATTCACTATATTTACCATTGTATGCTTTTCACTCCACTTTCGCCTATGTTGCCATCTGCCTTTATAAGGATAAAAGCGGCTTTTGTTTCTAATAAACGCATTGAATACAAAGCTTCTCTCTATACAAGTACTAATAGATACAATAGTTTGAGAAATAAACTGTAGTAATTTATTTCAGAAATACACAAAAACACCGATGTCCCACAAATAGAATGTTTACAAAACAATAATACGGATGGACATAATACTGTGAGTCAACCAATCTTAGAAGGAATAGGTTCGTATTGGAATTTGTTATTTTCAATAATATTAATTTGCAAGATTCAACTAGTTGATAAAAAATAGATAATGATTTGAGTTTTAAATATCATTTTAGAAAAGGGTAGACGATAGATTATAGCAAACATTATCATTACACAGCTCTGAATTGCTCAACTTGCGAACGTTTTGGGTGCTTCATTTGTGTGTACCTTCATAATAATTTATTGTTAGTCTTTCTATTATTGATTTTTGTTTTATTAGCCCTATTATTAAATGTAAATAACATATCATCTCTTTTATTTCAGTTGACACTGTTGCAGAGTTTCAGCGAACTATTGATAGCAATCTAATTGATAGCAATATAATAACAAACACAATGGAAAATTTAGTCGCCAAAGATGCTGCTTCTGATCCTATTAATATTAAGCAAAATACACAACGATCCAAACGACCCAGACTTAACAAAAAGACATATTGTGAATTTATCTCCGATAATGAAGACCCGTTTTTTACTGATGGTTCTAGTTCGTGGAGTGATACAGGTAACACGTCTTCAGATACATCTACCCATAATAACAGGCCTAAGAAAAAGATAGTCAAAAAAACACAGAAGGTAAGTAAGGAGTAAGCCAGTAAAACAGATGATATTGACATAGTTGGCGAAAAAGGTAAAAGAACAAAACGAATAAATTATAGAAAGAATAGAAAGGATCTTAAAAATAGAGGTCAAGAGTATACCCGAGCAGATGGAACAATACGTTCTAAAAGGGAAATTAAACTTAATCCTTGTATCGGAAAAAAATGCGGCAATGGCTGCCAGAATGTACCCGAAGAACGAAGATTGTCATTGTTTCATCATTTTTGGAGTTTGAGTTTGGAGTTTGAGTAGTGCTAGACAACGCGATTGGATTGTAAATATGAGCCGACGAAATTCTATCAAGAGAAAACGTTCAAAAGATAGTGGGAAACGTTCTTTTTCGTACGAATATTACATTAATGATAGCGAAGATAGACGAAGAGTCTGTCAGCAGTTTCTACTTAACACGCTAGATATTACACAAACTTATGTGCATTATACACTAACAAGTTCCATTGAGGGATCTGCAAAAGACGATCTAAGAGGTAAAATCATACCTGCTAATAAAATTAAGGAAACTACACAGCAAAGCGTTATAAACTTCATCAAGAAGTTGCCAGCCCTGTCCTCACACTACTGTCGAAAGGATACTACTAAACTTTACTTACCAGTTGAATTTAAGAACCAAAAAAATTTGTACCTTATTTACAAAGGCGAGAAAACATACGAGGGAATAGACTATGTCAGTGAAAAAGTGTTTTTAAACATATTTAATACTGAATTTAATATAGGCTTTCATATTCCTAAGAAAGATAAATGTCTCAAATGTATTAAATTTGATGCAGCAAACACTGAAGAGAGCAAATCAGAAAAGGAAGACCACCTTATGGAAAAGAAAGCTAGCAAGCAGCTAGCATCGTGAAATGAGTCAGAAACGCACAGATTTAATTTGTACATCTTTTGATCTTCAAAAGGTATTGAACACTCCCCATGGCGAAAGCATGTTACTCTATTATTCAAGGAAATATGCCGTATACAACTTATGTTTTTATGAAAATGGTAGCAGGGAAGGCTTTTGTTATATCTGGGGAGAAACTGAAGGAAAACGAGGGAGCAATGAAATTGCTTTTATTATCCAGAAATACATAGATCTAGTGGATGCCCGCATCTCAGTGAAACATCTCATACTGTATTCCGATTCATGTCCCGGACAGAATAAGAATAGGATCGTTTTGTCAGCCATTCATAATGCGCTTAAAAACTGTAAAAATATTTTAAGCATCCAAATGAACTACTTGCTCCCGGGACATACAGAGATGTCTGTTGATTCTATGCACTCTGTTATAGAAGGCGCTGTAAAAAATACTATTGTATGGGCCCCTTCGCAATGTGCTACAGTTTGTCAGTTAGCTAGAAAAGAACCAAAGCCTTATAACGTCAGTTTTTTGGATCATACAGATTTTCAAGGATATGAAAGCTTTGCTGACAAATATTTTCGCGGTAATTTAACTGGAAAGATAAGCAAGATCAGAGTTGCTACTTTTAAAAAGTCTAAAATCAATCAGATGTCAGTCAAATATAGCATGAGATCCGCTGAAGAAGAAGAAATTATTCCTATCATCATGGGAGGAACAAATTCAAAGGTCGTGGACCAATTGTACAAAACATCTTTGCCCATAACTAAAACAAAATATAACGATTTAAAAAAACTTTGTGATGATCAGGTGATTCCCAAATTGTTCCAAAAGGAATATATAAATTTACCTTCCAGTTACAGGAATTGATACCCTCGCAGAAACGGACATAGACGACGTTATGTAAAACTTTGTTTTGAATATTTAATTTTTGTTTTCATTTCACATCAGTTAGCCGTATATGTTTTTTTTTAATGGCATTGACATTAGTCATTCAGCCAGTTGCAATAGATTCTCCAATCAGACAAATGCACAACTCTATCCCTAATCGAAAACTAACGGATAATTAATAGAAGAATATACGACAAGGAAACTTACAGGGTCACTTGCTTCTCGTCTAGGGGCCCATCAAGACATTCTTAGTAGACAAACAAAACTGGACCACGGATAAGGTGTTATAACATTTAGGGTAAACAAAGGATACAAATCTAAATTTCCACACGATCATGAAACATTTCATGCTCGAGTACAAATTCTATAGAACCATGCATGTGTCTGACAAGAAATCTATAATGATATTATATATATTTTGTGAGCCTGTCGCCAGTAGCGACTGAATATTGAATGGTGCATACATATTAAATTCGATTAATTTTTTGTAGAGAGAGTTTGAATGCTGTTGAAACTTAGGGCATTCAAAAAAGATGTGATCAAGATCACCCAGTTTTCCGCAATGTTTGCAATTATCATCTTCAATCACATTTATTTTATATAAATGACTTGGATAACACGCATGTCCAAAGCGTAGTCTATTTATGGTGGTTATATATTTACGTGGAGATTTAAAATTCTTAAACCAAGTAGTTTGTGGAATAACTGGTTGTAAAGTAGTGTATCTTGTTTGGTTTGTAAGGCAGTAAAGATTCCATTGATCTTTCCATGTCGCTAGCTGGTTTTTTTTAAATATCCTAATGGCATCTGATACACATAAAGAATATGGTAATAAAGTGCCTGATATTATACTGGTTTTAGCTAAGTAATCTACATATTCATTATCTTTGAGTCCAATATGTGCCTTAACCCAAATAAATTTTATATTAAAGCCAGAGTCTACTAAGTGCTTTAATTGATCTTTTATTAGAAAAATATAAGGATTACTAAATGTTTTGGGCAAAAAAGTGTTTTTTATGTTCTGTAGAACTGAAAGGCAGTCTGAAAGAATTAACGATTTTTTAATATAAGAGTTTTTAACATATTTCAAAGCTTCGAGTATAGCCAATGATTCCGCCGAGAAAATTGAAAACTCCTTGGAAAGTTTGTACTTAAATTCAGAACCCCCTGAGGGTAGAAAATAGGCACAGCCAGTCCCTTCTATTGATTTGGATGCGTCCGTGTATATAACTGTGGCATCACTATAACAGTTCAAAACAGATCTCAGAATATTGTTGCTCAATTTGTTGTTGTGACTATATGTGGGTATTATAACTTCAGCTTTATGGAAGAGAGCAAAGAAGTCTAAATTTTTTTCCACTTTGGCCAAATTTTTTGAAAAAATTGAATTGTTCTGTAAAGCAGTGCACAAAGGTGGAGACGGCTTCTTAATCCAATATTTATGAGTGAGATCTGATTCGTTAAGTTGACGTATACTGGAAAATAATTTGGGATATGTTGAGTGGGCTTTGAGTACCCATTTTTCGCTTAATAAATTTCTTCTAATCGAAAGAGGAGGTTCATAAGCTTCAACATGTAGTGGTTGTATAGGGGTAGATCTCATAGCTCCTAAACAGACCCTTAAGACAGAATTTTGAAAAATGTCAATTTTTCTTAGAAGATTTCTAGATGCAGAACCGTAAAGAGTAGCACCATAATCTATAATGGATCGTATATAAGCTCTGTAAAACAATAAGGATGTTTCAACATCGCAACCCCACCACACTTTGGTTGTCATTCTAAGAAAATTACTACCTTTTTTGCATCTATCTAGCATATATTGTATGTGTTGTTTCCAAGTCAATTTTTTATCCAGTATAAGGCCCAGATATTTGATATGGTTTTTGAATGTAAAAGATTGATTATCAAGAAGTATATTTTGATTTGGAGGAAGGTTGTGTCTTGTGAAGACAGATACTGCTGATTTGTCAATTGATAAATTTAAGCCGTTCTCTAAGTACCATGGGAAAAGAGAACTACATACTCTACCTAGGTTTTGCATACCGTTTTCATATTTCTTACTTTCTGTATAGATACAAAAGTCATCTGCATATTGTATTATTTTAAATGGGATGTTGTTTATTTGCATATTATGTATGTCAGACGTGTACATATTAAATAAAATTGGCGATAATACCGAGCCTTGTGGTATGCCGTGATAGTTGTGTCTAGGTCCTATTAGCTTGTTATTATGGTCTCTGACGTAGATTACCCTGTCTGTATAGAAACCGATAATTGTGTTAACGAAAGCAATTGGCAAATGAAAGAAATTTATCATTTTGAATTTCAATATTGACAAACAAACTGATTCATATGCTCCTTCAATATCCAAGAATAGGGCTGCTAAATAGTTATTCCTAGTTAAGTTGTTCTGTACATCAACAACAAGTGTTGTTAAAGCGTCTTGAGTTCCAAAACCTCTTTTGTAGCCAAACTGGTTTACTGGTAATAAATTCTCTTTTTGTATCCACCAATCTAATCTAAATTTTATAAGCCTTTCTAGGGTTTTGAATACGCACGAGAGTAAGGATATTGGTCTATATGAACTCACAATATTTAGATCCTTTCCGGGTTTAAGGATAGGAACGACTAAGATATTTTTGAAGGACTCGATAACTATGTTATTTTGGATGATATCATTGAAGATATGTAAAAGATGGTTTTTTGCAACCGTTGGTAGGTTGATTAACATGGGGTATTTTACATGATCGATTCCAGGAGAAGTATTAATGTGGTTTTTAAGGGCGAAGTCTAGTTCAGTTTTGGTAAAAGGTTTTAATAAAAAGTGATTATTTGAATGATGACTTTGTGTAGGTTGTGTAGGCGAATGTTGAACCCATGGAGGAGATACTCTGTTAAAGAAGTCTTCTAATAAAGTATCATTGAAGGGTTTTGTACTATTATGTGATTTTCGGTTCATTTTGTTAGCTTGAGACCATATTTCTTTAGAAGAAATATTTTTGCTTAAATTAGAACACCATTTAATCCAACTAGCTTTGGCTTTTTATTTCAGCTGCTTTTTAGTATGAGCAGTAATTTTCTGACATTTTAGATAATTATCAAGGCTTGGTGAACGTTTATAAACTGCTAATGCTTCTTTTCTGTTATTAATTATCAGATCACATTCTGGGTCCCACCATGGCGGAGGGGATCGATTTTTGGATTTAAAAATTTTATATTGAGGAATAGATTTAATAGCAGCATGATTAATGCAATCTATTAGAAAGTTATAATTTTCATAAGTATTCAGATAGTTACTTTTATTAAAAAACATGTTTTCAATTAAAGATGTATACAGCGGCCAATTGGCTTTTTGATGTTCCACTTGCTTTTTGGGTGAATTGTTTCCTGCGATGTGTAAGTTATTGAAAAATTCATAGTTATTGCAAAATGATTGGAGCCTAAGGTGTCAGATAAAACTGACCAAGTGATTTTACTAGCTATATTAGCTGTGCAAAGTGATATGTCAATCATCGATTTTTCGGTACCATATCTAGGAACATAGGTAGCTTCACCATTATTTAAAATTACCAGATCTAGATCCTCGACACTACTAACAATTTGTTGACCAACTGCATCATTTTTTAATGAGCCCCATAGTGAATTATGAGCATTCATATCTCCTCCTATTATAAAAGGTGATTTGACTTGTGAGAAGATATTTATCCAATCATTTTTGGAAGTACGAATTTTAGGTGGTCTATATATAGATAGAAAACTTAATTCTGTTGTATTAATTTTAATGGTAGCACCGCAGACTAAAATTTCATCGTTAAAATTGTTTCTAATATTTATTTGACAAAATGGTATGGTTGTTTTAATTAAGATTGCAACACCTGCGTACCCGTCATATCTATCTTGGCGAATAACATTGTAATTTTTAAATATATAATTCTGATTTGGTTTGAACCAAGTTTCGCTTAATAAGGCAATGTCAATATTTTCAGTTGTTAAAAAATGAACTAAGCTGTTTTTATTTGAAACAACGGATCGAGCGTTCCATTGCAAAATTTTTAATGATTTAAGTTCTGTGAAGATGTTATTTATTGATAATATCCTCCAAAATTGTTTTTATTCCATGGTAAATACTATCTTGACTTATTGTTTTTATATCATCTACAGTTTGGATATTTGTGATTAAATTAAAAATGTAATTGGAAATAAGTGTTTGAAGATCTGTCTGATCTTGTTTATTTTGAGAATTAGGGATGTTTAAATTAGCAGGAAGGGGTCTAGAGGGCCCAAAATTAAAAGGAAACATAGGTGTGGTATGGGGGACTGGGGGGTAGGAGAGATTAATTTTCGTTTTTTCGCTATGCTATAGCGACTTGAGGAGGGTTGTGATGTGTTATTTGATGATAAGTTTTGGTTTCTACGCGTGATTACTTGTGTGGCAGCAGAATGGGTTGAATTTTTTGTGAATGTTGGCAGGGGAGGAAAACTGTTTCCGTTATTTTCTAGTGTGGAATATCTATTCTGAGTGAATAATCCCGAAAAGGATGATTCACAATAAGTTTTTGCCTCGATGAAAGAAGTTTTTTGCTCAATCATAACGGTTTTGATCTTCTTCTGCAGTTCATACTTTGGACATTTCTTGGAAATGGATACATGATCCTTACTATTGCAATGGATGCACTGAATAGCATTATCCTGGCAAGCATGACCTTCATTTTTGGTTTTTCCGCATTTTATGCAATGTGCCTCTGTACTCCGACACTGCTTGGAGATATGTCCAAATCTCAAACAATTATAACACTGAGTAACCTTGCCAATATAGGTTTCCACAGGAAAAAATACACTATTTATTGCAATATAGCTAGGTAAAATATTTCCCTCAAAGGTGACTATTACAGTCCTCTTCGGTACATAGTTAGTTTTTCCTTCCGTATCAACCCTTCTAAAAGTTCGTTTGTAACCTAATATGGGGGAGGGAGATTCACTGTTATCTAATAAATACCTTTCATCGTATTGGGTATCAACATCTCTGATTAGACCTTTGATTTCTAGTAGATGATTAGGAATGTAAGCTACCAAATTTTCATTTTTTAACTTTAAATTTTTAACCAAATTATTTGCATCAGAAATTGACCTTAACAAAACTTTAATTCTGTTTTTTTCCAATGCCTTTAATTTCAATAATATTAGGAATATTCAATTTTTTATGCAAAATATGGGCAACTGTTAAAGGATGTAGACGACCTATATTTTCATTGTTTGTTTTTTCTATGTAAACATAAACATTATTAAAATTGTACTTATCTGATTTAATGTTGAAAAATTTTGTAGCTACTGTTTTTTGCGCTTCAGGTTCTGGCAAGATTGTAGTACAGTCACTGGTTTTATTCGCATTTTTCGCTGTCGAATCATCAAAATTTTCGATTAAACTGGATTCATTAATAGGCATTTCACTATTCTCACTAACACATGAAAAGTTTAAATCACCTATTGGCGTCTCTGGGGAAATTGCCTCCCCCATGGGGGAGTCGTTTATATACTTATTTATTACACTGAGTTAATGTCAAACTTCGAATCACCTGTACTAATTTAAAATCGAGTTAATTAGTAGGAAAAGACACTGGGCACTGATTATTTACGACCTATCGCTTTGAAAGTTCGAATAATACTGGCCGTATATGTTTAATACCCAAACTTATTGTACACAAGATTTATCTTGTATAACGAACGAGTTTTTGTTTTTGTACTTTATTATAATATAATATTATATTCTAAACGTTATTTTATTTCTGATAACCGTCACCATAGATATAGGTAAGTGTCGAATTAAAACTAGAGTGCAATAATTAGGTTTGATTAGGTGTTAGATGACTCGTAATAATATATCTTTGTCTTTACAATTACTTCTTCAGTTTATTTTATTTTAGTTATGTTTTCAATGCAATAATAATGTTTTCAATTAATTAAACTTCTTTTAAAAATCTTAGTTTTTATTATTTTTTCCTTTACTTATTTAGTACAAGAGCAGGTAGGTACTTAATTTATTCATTGCCTAATTTTTATATTTGTTAAAGTACTTAAGTTGTTTTTATCGAGGCATTTTAGAGAGTATTGCGCCATATAATTTGTTCTGCCTAGCAGATATAAAAGTTTACCAATGTAGTTGAATTGTTTTTATGCATCTCATTATTTGGTAAGAGTGGTGGTTAATGCGTTTTACCTTACCCAAATAAAGTATCTGTGTGTACATTAAATTGTTTTGCCTTATTTTATATTTTGACTAAAATCATTAAACGCCACTTATTTTTATTTATATTTTTCATTCTAGTTTCTAAACTGACCGTAAGTAAAGAGTTTAAAAATTCTGACAGACCGTTATTTTTAATATCGAGATAAGCGTAAAATTCGATTTTTAATGAATTTTTTTCGTAAAATTATAACTTTAATTGGCTCTCCTGTAAAGTTTAAAAAATGGCGCTTCAAGTGTTTTGCTTTTCCACCGTCGATATGATTCCCGCTTTTCGACAACCACACATACTTTCAGCGTCCGTTGCATCTACAGAAAATTATTTACAGAAGTTCGGGAGAGCTTGAATTTTGAAAGTTTTTATTAGTATCCAATTTTTTCCATGCTTTTTCCAGTCCCAATCTTCAGGATTGCAGTGTCTTCTGGTTATAAACTCAAGACTGTGGAAACGAGCTGTATCTTGTGTTGGAGGGAGCGATGATAAGTTAAATGTATGCTTCTATAATATATTATATAATTATCTTACACTGTCAGAGAATCATCTTTATTTTCAACATATAAAGAGACGAAATAATGTTTGCCAACGACAGTGAGCAGAGATGGCTCGGTTTTTATAATGAGAAATAATGCTGTTTCGCCAGGTAACCCAAATCGCAAATGTCGCAACCTGAAAACGAGTGGAGAAACAGCAAATTGTTTGCAATGAAAATGCCCTTTGCAACGGCAATAATAGAGCAGTTTTGAAAAGGTCTATTAAATTTGTTTAGTTCTTTTCATTTACAAGAAATTTGTCTTGGCTTAATGTTGGACGGTGCTCTTATTAAATTTTATATCTGTCCATTGGAGCTTTTTCGTGCGATGCAAGCACATAAAGTGGGGTAAGTTGTGTAATAAATGCACTCTAAGGCCTAGAACAACATTCATAGTACTTCCCAAAAAAGCCAATGCAAAGGAGTGCAATAAACATCGCACCATAGCCTTAATGAGTCATGTCTTGAAATTGTTTTTAAAAGTAATTCCCAATAGAATACATAAGAAATTAGATGAAGGCATAAGTAATACACAAATGGGATTTAGGAAAGGACTGGGAACACGAGATGCACTGTTTGCATTAAGTGTTCTTTTGCAGAGATGCTTAGATATTAATCAGGAAGTATATGCCTGTTTCATTGATTTTGAGAAGGCATTTGACAGAGTGCAGCATAATTGACTTAAAGAAATTTTATTAAATAAAAACATAGACAGTAGAGACATTAGAATCATCTGTAACCTCTATTGGAATCAAACAGCAAAAGTGAAGGTTGAGAACTGACCAAGGATATCCAGATTCGCCGTAGGGTCCGCCAAGGGTGTATTTTATCACCCTTAATATTCAATTTATACAGTGAAGCCATCTCAGAATTAGCGCTTGTCGAGATCAGTGAGGGCCTTATAATAAACGGTGAGCCACATAATAACATAAGATATGCTGACGACACCGTCCTTCTGGCAGGAACACTAGAAGAACTGCAACACCTTGCTGAACAACTAAATAGATATTGCAACGATTATGGACTAAAAATCAATTTGAAGAAAACCAAGTTCATGGTATTTACAAAAGCACAAAACATCAAAGTTAAGCTAGTAGGTACTAGATAATACAGAAATTGAACAAATATCTTCGTACAAATACCTTGGAGCATGGATCACAGAAGATACTGATCAGACAAAAGAAATAAGATGCCGCATTGAAATTGCGCGGTCAACTTTTAATAGAATGAGAAAACTTTTTTGTAATCGCGAGATCAATATATCGCTCCGGATAAGAATGCTTTGATGTTATATTTTCTCTACCCTTTTGTATGGAGTTGAAGCTTGAACACTTAAAAATCCAACATTAAAAACCTAGAAGCATTCGAAATGTGGTGTTACCGACGTATTTTAAAAATATCATGGATGGATCGCAAAACAAACGAACAAGTTCTCGAACAACTAGGAAAACAATGCGAAGTTTTAAATTTCATAAAAATCAGGAATTGGAATACTTGGGGCACATAATGAGAGGTGAAAAGTACGAACTACTAAGGAATATAATGCAGGGTAAAATCAAAGGTAGAAGAAGCGTAGGAAGACGTAAAATCTCGTGGCTACGCAATCTCCGTGAATGGTTTGGATGCAGTTGAATTGAACTATTCAGGCGATTAACCAATAAAATTATAATTGCCAGAATGATTTCCAATCTCCGATAGGAGTGGAACTTGAAGAAGAAGGCCTATTCTTTGTTTCAAGTTAAGAAAATAACATTACGCTTATGGAGATCAGTGTTGCCAAAACTCTCAGACACTCTCTTTTGCACGGATGTCCAAGATATTCCCTTTGCTTAATTTTTGAATTTTAATTTTCAATTAACATTTAACTGTAAAATCAGAATAATTACTAAATAAAAGCCTTATTATCATGATGTAGTCAGAGAACGACATAAAATAGCTGACATACGCACATCGTATTATTTTAAGTTGCAATTAGTAATTAGATAAACGCATTCCAAGCGGTCAATATTTTATACTGATTTCTATGATTCATGGCATATCGTATTCTCACCGAAAAACAAATAAACTGTCGCTACTATAATTAAAATAAGATAAAATAAAATTATCTTTTGTAAATACTATTTATCTAATTAAAATCATTTTCTCTACTTTTCATCTTTTGTTTCGAATGGGCACTTTTGGTCAATTACCTTAAAAAACATTAATTTAATTCGTGTTTGTGGAAACGAAAATACAAATTATACAACCCTAAATTGTGCTTGTCTGTGGCGTGGCAACGCCGCGTTTCTATCGTCCATAAGAAATACATGGTCCTATCTCCGCAGTGTTATTTTCTAAACGTGGAACCTACTATAGAAAATGTAACATTTCAATGGACTAATAGTTAAATTCGTTTAACTTAATTTTTTACACAAGTGTCCCTTTTTGTTATAAGAAATAAACTTTTTTATTGCTCTTTTTAATATTACTCTGCTATATTTGAATATCTTTAGAGACAAGGGAAAACCTTGCCCCTATGGAATCGGAATGACGACAAGGGAAAATCTTGTCGTCATTCCGATATGGTCTAGTGGCTAGGATACCTGGCTCTCACCCAGGAGGCTCGGGTTCGATTCCCGGTATCGGAAATTATTTTATTTTTATTAGTGATAAAGAAACGTATTGTTTAAATTGATATTTGTGCTTCAAACGCTGATTACTGTGTATAATTTACAATATTTTGTGCTCAAATTGATAATATTAAAATATCTATAAATTCTGGTAAATACAACCCTCAAACTTATAACTAAACTTTGCAAGAACGAGTAACTCAGAAAATAATCATGGTAAATGTAGAACAAGGTTTTCGTATTAGAACATCATGTAGAGATGCAGTATTCGTCATAAAGCAAATTACTGAGAAATCGTTAGAGAATAGTAGACCAGCATTTTTAAATCTGATCGACTAGAAAAAACACCGATCATTAATATTGAAAACATCTACATCAAATATTAGAACATCAAAATGGAAGCCAGAATAGATAGACACTTACTAACCCCGTACACATAGCCAACAGAATCAGACAGGGAAACTTATTGAGCCCTATTATCTACTTTCTTTGGAATTAAATCATGAAAAGCGTCAACACAAGAAGATGATATGCAATTGAAAGAAAAAGTCAAAATACTCTATGCAGAGTATTTTGATGATAGACGATTTTAACTCAGAAACCCAAAATAATAATAATCACTAGAGAACCAACCAGATATAAATAAAAAAAATGATGACGTCAGAATTAAAGAAGTATCAAAAATAAAATATCTTGGGCTTACATCGTCCCGCTGGACCTGGAAAATCTGGATCAAGTTCAAAAAACAAGTAAACTGGCAGGATGCCGTATTAACACTTTCTTATTGGTTGGTATTAATGTAAATAGCCCGCCCTTAGGGCGAGCGCCCACCAAAGTAGCGTGGCAAGTAGCACGCGTCTAGCATGTTTCTAAAAATGTAACCACTAAGGGCGAGCGCCCACCAAAGTGGCGTGGCAGTGGCAAGTAGCAAGTAGCACGCGTCTAGCATAATGTAACCAATGAAAACGAATGATTCAGTTTACACCAAAATGACAGTAACGTCATTCATTCTAATCATTCGTTAGGATTGGTTACATTATGCTAGACGCGTGCTACTTGCTACTTGCCACTGCCACGCCACTTTGGTGGGCGCTCGCCCTTAGGGAGAGCGCCCACCAAAGTGGCGTGGCAGTGGCAAGTAGCAAGTAGCACGCGTGTAGCATAATGTAACCAATGAAAACGAATGATTCAGTTTACACCAAAATGACAGTAACGTCATTCATTCTAATCATTCGTTAGGATTGGTTACATTATGCTACACGCGTGCTACTTGCTACTTGCCACTGCCACGCCACTTTGGTGGGCGCTCGCTTTATAATTCACATTTTGCTTCTGTATCGTTGCTCTTCATAACATATGCATTGTCTGAAGCAGTGTGATGAATATTATCTCGTCTTTATTTCTCTCGTCTTATTACTCAGCTTCAGCACATCACATTTATGGCACGTAAAGTTTTTAAATGAAATGTTCATTTTATGGAACTTTCTTTCATAAATAGGTCTAGAAACGATTAAAATGGCATGGCAAATACAATTCACTACTTTCTCATCGAGTATAATGAGATTCATATAGAGTAAAGAATTTATGTGGGACTTCACTGCATTAATCGTTTCTTCGATATGCTTGTTAGAAGAAAGATCACGACCTCGCTGGTCATACATACTTGTCTCATATTTGTCATACATATTATGTCTCATCAAATGTGTTCATAAAACATTTTTTAAAAATTTGAATTCTAAGGCCATTCACCTTAAAATGAAAAACATAAGTCACTTGTCGAACTGTTTCTTTATCCGGATCTAAAGTCCTTTTTCTGATGGTTTTAGGTGATTCAGAGTCTATAAGGCTAACAATATATGCAACATGTTTGTTGCGATCACCCATAGACCAATATTTGTCGAATAGCTTTTTTTGTATATCTTCTGAAATTTTGTTATTGCATTTATTTCTACAGGCTTCAATTTCTCATGCAACGTGCTAGTATTACCTTATTTTTTGCTGTTACATAAGCTTTTCCAAAGTTTCGATTTCTTTTAAGTTCCTCTCTTTTTTTTCGTGAATAAACTCCTTTAATGTTGAAATCAATACTGGTATTGCCTCATTTTGATCTCTCTGTAATTTCAGACCTAGAATTTGGAACATATTCTATTTTTTCTTTAACAGCACTACTAGAGTCACTACTATCCGTAATATAGTTTTCATCCTCGTCACTATAATCATCTACATGTCAAGAACTCGAAGTGTATAAACAGTTTAAGTTGACATAAACTGTTTTTATCAAATTAAAAGTTCATTTTACTAGTACTAAAAAGACCAAATAATTTTATTTAATTTATATTAGCATATTGACTTATTCTATTGATACCAAGCTATAGATATAGTCCTTTATACTCTTATTCGGCAAAAATAATGTCTTCATCATTTTTGACTTACAATCTTTTTACCGAGCATTCTAGATATATCATCATCAGCAGCCGTTTTGAGTCAACTGCTGGACATAGGCCTCCCCTAAATAATTTCATTGCATTCTATCTTGAGTACCCTGAATCCAGTTGTGCTGAATGTCCACCTTCCATGTTTACTCTGGCAACATGCCCCGCCCAGTTCCATTTCAATGTTATAATCCTTTGAACTGCGTCAGTAACACCAGTTTTTGTCCTAATTATTTTATTTGATACTCTGTCTCTGAGGGATATATTCGGCATTGAACTCTCCATCGCTCTCTGTGCCACTTGTATTTTATTGATTACTTTTCTGGTAAGGGTCAATGTTTCTGCTCCATACGTTAGAACTGCGAGAACACATTGATCACAAACCTTCCTTTTCAAGCACATGGGAATATCTGATTTAAAGACTTCTCTCAGTTTTCCGTAAGCCGCCCATGCCAGTCCTATTTTCCTGTTTAGCTCCGTTGTTTGATTATCTCTTCCTAATTTAATCTCGTAGCCCAGATATTTATAGCTATACATCTGTTCAATTTGCGTGCCTGTAGCGTTTACGCTACTGATTAACCCCTCAAGAAACTTCTTGTGTTCCGCCAGCGATCGATTTTTAAATCGACATTTCTCCACTCACGCGCGGGGAGCGCTTTGAAAGGATTGATCGATTTTGTGCGGTAGAAAAGCAGTCAGTTTTGGTCAGAACTCATACGCAGCCACGTCAACCGGTGAAATTTTTTCACCTTCAAAGTGACGGAATTAGAACAAGGAAAATAATTTGGGGAAGAATAAATTAATTCATAAATAAAATAGAAATATTAATAATAATAATTAATTTTTAAAATCAATATTTATAAGAGTTCCACATAAAAGGAAGATTTTTTTGGCGTGCTGCGGCTCCATGTAAGTAAAAAATTTCATACGTATTATCTCTTTATTATATAATCAAATTTATCATTGCAGTTAAGTATTTCTTTAGAGATTTATTTTTGAGTTCCGAAATAATTTAAATTTAAAATTTCCTTGATTTACTTGCAAAGAACAGAAGGTCATTTTTTTTTATATAGTCAAACTTAAAGTCCGATCTATTCCATATCTTATCAGTAAGTTTTTTGGTTCTTTTTTTCTCTAACTTTCTTTGGTGGAATATACAAGGTTTCTACAGCCTTGTGTTCTGCGCGTGTTCATTTCATGGCGCAAGCCTGTCACGTCTACGAAATGAACTTCGGAAATTTTACTAGCGTCTAGGGGGAGACCTACTCTTATGTGCAGACTTGCGCAGTTCATTTGTATCTATTTCCGATTGTGTCAATGAGGTTTATGTGTATTGTTGGTTGCGAACATTTTTTTTATAAGTTAATAATAATAATATAATTATTATAATACTTCAATCCATCTATTTAACCCGTTTGAGGTCCTAAAAGGTGAGAATTCCTTATCATGAAAGTTTCGGATGGAAATAATATTGGCAGAAAATGAAGTATTAGAGTGTGTAAAAGACGAAACAATCACAACAGGTTTAAGCGAGAACGAGATGAAAAAATTCCAAAAAATGAACAATAAAGCCAAATCAATAATTGTTCAATGTGTTTCCGATGCAACAATTAGAGATATTGCGGGACAAAGAACAGGCGTACCATATGTGGAAAAGTTTAGAAGCAAGAAATGAGAAAAAGTGGCTACCAGGACAACTGTTTCTAAAAAGAAAGTGGTACGATTTATTGGTGAATTTGAGGAAATCCTGAGACAGTTAAGAGCCACTGGGGTAAAAATTGAAGATCAAGTTATAATATGTAATTTGCTGTTAACTTTGCCAAAATCCTATGATTTGGTGAAAAATCCCGATCGGTGGCATATGTAGTTCACTATTCCTGCCTTTTTTCCTTTTTCTATACCTTTCTTCCTAACAAAACTAGCGTTTGTTTCATGCTCTATTTTATTCTTCCAAGAAATAAAGTTATCATGGTTGGAAAACTCTATTACATCATATTGCATAGTAACGCTATGAGAAGTTTCATAATGTTTAATAAAGTCCTTTTTATAAGTGGCACTATAATCACACAGTGTACATTTTTGTTTATTTTTTGGAGTTTCTGCAGAAACCGAGGTAGAAACTGACACATTTGAGTGTACTTTTTTCAGATGAAAGTTTAAATTTCGCTTATAACTAAATTTTCTATCACAGTATGTACATTTGTAGACGGTGCCTTTTAAAACTTTTAAAGGCGCAATTAAATCCAATTTGTCGGGATGAAAACTTTTTACATGTCGTCTTAGCTCACTTAAACGTTTATAAAATTTTCCGCATTCCACACACTTAAAGCTTTGCACACCGGACATTTTCACAACAAAATAAAATGTTCAAAAAGAAAACAGAACTGTGAACGATAGAAATACTCGAAAATTTATCGCAACCAACAATACACATAAACCTCATTGACACATTCGGAAATATAATACAAATGAACTGCGCAAGTCTGCACATAAGAGAAGGTCTCCCCCTAGACGCTAGTGGAAATTTTGACCTGTTGACTTAACCTGTTTTGACGTTTTGTTTTGGTGCAGTCAATCCATGCTGCTACACCTATTGAATTGCATTTATTAAATTACGTAATCTTTTTAGATTCCGTCACTTCACTTGAGAGTATTCTCTTGAGAATATTCCCTCAAGGATATTAGTAACTTTGAATCCTTAAATAGTTAGCAACTCACTTGGATTTTGCCGTCACTCCAGATAGCTCAGTGACTGGTTTTATGCCCAGACTCACCTAGAATTTGTCCTTTACAGCAACAAACTGATTTAGCCGTGCCAAGAGGAGTTTTTCCTATGGACTTATAGTGCTGTAAAGATAAGTTGTTTAACTATTTGACTTTTTGTGTTACTTTCTATTTACAGTTAACTTTTCATATGCATATGATCAAGTGACTACATTTTAATAAAATATCATTTTGATATTATTGGGAGAGAGGAAAATACATTACATCTTTTTATTAGGTTTTTAAATAGGATATACAGAGTCTGACCGAACTCACTTGTTGATTTAATATATATGTATATATATATTATATATATATATATATATATATATATATATATATATATATATATATATATATATGTATATATTTTTAATAGAATACATTTTTGATATAATACAATTTTGATTTTGGGAAGGGAAATAAATTTAATGTGGTTTTTTTTAAAACATTAAAGAGTATTGAAGACTCATTTTTTGGATGTAATATAATATAATAATTGTAATAGATTTATCAAGTTTGATATCTTTACAATATTGTGATTTGTATATCATTTTAGTTGAATTAGTTAAATTTAAATTACTACCTTTTTGTGTTAAGACTTTGGCTACCATACGGACTATTCTTGTTGTTTACTAACATTTCACACTTTACTTGGCCAGTGGTAGTGACTATTCGCTTATTGAGGGGCTATTGGGTCCCATTATATCTTTACACACCCACTACCACTGTTATTTAGTTTTTGCATTATATGTAAATTGTTAATACATATATATCTATCTACACATTTTTATAAATATATTTATTGTTACTATTTTGAGTTTTTTTTCGGTTTCTACTAACCAGTATATAATATAGCAAAACAAGATTAGTATTCAGTATTTTGTATTTCAGGTTATTATCTCTAGTATCATTTGTTTCCTGTCCTTTGTTACTTCAAAATCTCAACTATCGTTGAGTTGGCGCCCTTCTTTTTCTCTTCTTATTGTTCTCTTTCTATAAATTTATTCCCAGTGACCTTCTTTAGTTGTATCATATTTGATATTACCAGGTCTCATTTCGTTTCTTGTCTCATTAGCTCAGTATCCTTGCTATTAGTTTATATCTTTAAAACCACAATCCAGTGCATTAAAGCCAGCCCGAACACTCACTTGAGATTTAGTGTCTCTTTGGCCATTTGACTTTGTTCCTCTGAGCTTAGCCCTATATCTTTAGTATTTTCATCACCTCTCTTCCAGTTCTTCTGGAATTTGGAAGTCTTACACTTCCTAAAATCCAATACTCCCGGAGTATTGAGGTTTCATGCCGTTAGTCGAGATGTTTTTCGCCAGTACAAGGTTGGTCATATATTGTGTTTTGGAGAATTTAATTTTAAGTCCAACTCGTGTACACGAGCTCTGAAGGTCTTGAAGAAGCTGGCAGGCATGTTCTACACGATCTGCAATAAGGACTATGTCGTATGCAAATCTCAAGTTGTTCAGAAATTCTCCAATGTTGACTCCAATATTCTCCCAATTATTGTTTCTCATAGCACTCTGCAACAAAGCGGTGAATAGCTTAGGAGAGATGGTATCTCCTTGCCTAATACCCCTCTCGAAGGGACATGTATTTGTGTTGCCATAATAAATTCTAACTGCAGCTGTTGCGCTTTAGATATATAATTAGGCAAAAACAGGGTATGACAATAAAAGATAATGTGATTTTTGGATTAATATATTTGTATTATAATCTTCCTTAAACATTAATCACAACAACAGTAAAAATAATTTTTATAGTATAAATTCGTTATAATTTTAGATAAACACTTTTATATACAGTTATATAAAAAGTCAAATATACGTTAATATACTAATCTTAAACATTACAACTGTTACAAGCTAGAAAATTTCTACTAAATAAAAAAGGGGTATAAAAATTCTACAAAAATATGAGTATAACCTGATCAAATACTAAGGTTTAGAAGTTTCCTACCACAAGTAAGGCTTCATTTCATCACAATCCTAGTAAATATTAAAAAAGATTCTAAATAAATATGGGGTACAAACTTAGGTATAAATAAAATAATTTTAAAAAACGTTCAACTATCAATCAGACACCTCTAATGCCGTCAGTGAACAACTCAGTCTCTGGTAGCTTTGAACTTTGAATAACTTGATTTATTTCGTGTAAGAAAACTTACCGATACAAGCGTTAAATCCATAGTAGATTATTGGTTATCAGGGAGCTTAAGTATATCGAAATTCGCCACTTGATATATGTGCGGTATATTATTATTGGTTGTGCCTACGATCATTATTTTTGTTTTACGTTGTTGATCTGAAGTCCGAATTCTTCGCTTATCTGGCTGAGTAGTTTAGTAATGGTAATCTAAATCTAAACTACATTCGCTGCTAATATAAGTGTGTCCTCTGCGTATCGCAGGTTGCTAATTTTTCTGCCTACTATAGTGATTCCTCCATCCCATTCGTCTAGTATTTTTCTCATTATATATTCAGAATATATGTTATATAATAATGGTGATAGTATGCAGACCTGTCTAGTTCCTTTCTTTGTTTTAAACGCATCTGAATATATTCCGTTTTTATCATACATATTTTTCATTATACTCCAGAGGGGATCCCATTTTTATGAATCAAAAGCCTTTGTGTAATCTACTAAACGGAGCAGCATTGCTATGTTGTGTTATCCCGCTTTTTCTATCATCTGTCTGGTGTTCAGTATCTGTTCCCGCGTTGCTTTTCCTAATACGAATCTGCATGTTTTTTTCGGCTATCCCTGGAAAAGCTCTTTAGCCGTTCATTGATTATATGTAGCAGAACTTTGCTTGCATGAGGAATAAGGACAATAGTTCTGTAATTGTTGCATACGGTTAGTGATCCTAACTGTAGCAAACCAGACATATTATCACCAAGATGAAATCAAGCATTTATAAAGCCAGTGTAAGACCAATAAGAGTACTTAGAAGAATTACAGGAAATACCCTGAGAGATCAAAAGTAAAGACATTAGAAGAAAATATAACGTACAGTGTATAAATAAATGGACACAAAATTAAAAAAAAAAAAAGAACGGAATAACCATATAAGCAGAATGGAGGAGACCGTGTCGTCAAAATAGCAAGAGATAAGACCAATTGGCAGAAGAAGTATCGGACGACCGCGCAAAAGATGCAGTGACATAGTGACAACCTTCCATAGAGCGTATTATTAATGCGCCAATGAACAAGCAGAATTACTTATAAAGAGGAAGAAGAAGGTTAGTGATCATTTTTCATGAATAGAGATAAAGGTTGATTTGAGAGCCTGTTCTACTTCTGCTATATGGGTTCTGTCTCTGTCTCCAATATTATGGGTTCTGTCTCTCTGATCTCATGTTTCTCGTGTTCCGAGACTGGTCCATCTTTAGAAGTGTCTTTGTACAGTTCTGAGTGAAAACGGGCAGGGTTTCTCTAACACCGTCCAAGTGTAGCTGAATAAACATTTCGACTGGGTACAAGTAATTAGATATAATTACTTCGGATTATTCCTTTGATTCTTGGTATATTTCCATTAAGCGGTGGTTCTTTTTGTTGTGTGTATTTAAATAAAGTATTTCTCACTCAGTTGAAATGTATTTCAATTATAAATAGTATACCTTTAATTTGTTTGATAGATAATACAATTACTATTTATTTGCTCTCTGCTTGTATAAGAAACATATAACCTACAATAGTTAATCCGTGATCTGATGATTGTCGACAGTTGAACGTAAAGAGCGGTGTGTCTGCTTTGGTCAACAGTTAAAACGCAAGAGAAAGAAATTCTCTGTGCAATCTTTTGCAGAGTCAAATGCAGAGAGACATGGGAGCGTTGTTGCCAGTTTGGATTAAGTCCGAACACTGAGCAGTAACTTTTCGATGTCTCTGAAAATGCTCTCTATGTCGGTTTTTACTTCTTCATTATGGTATTGGATGACTTGAAGTTGTGGCTGCAACTCTACTAAGAACTTCTACGTGGCAAAGAACTTCTACTGCAAGAGAAAATGTCAAAAAATATATTGAGCCCCGTCTTTGTCAGTACATTTAATCAGATCTGCTTTCACCTTGGCGTGTAAGAAGATTGGATGTACAGGAAAGTCAAGTTGTCAAGAATGGCAAATACATTTGAGTTTTCATTCAAAAAGTAACTGCTTAGGAGTTACACCCAGTATGACTTCAAAAGACTAAAATTATATGAAATGATTTGTCTTGTTTTTTATGACATTATTTATGGGAATACTAAACAATTTTTTGTTTTAATATTGATATTTTCAAAAAAAAACTAAATAGTATGGCATCTTTGATTCGACCTTCTTGTTTATTTTCCTTCTTTAAAAAATTAGGAATACTCTAGAATTTTTGTGACAATACCTATGCTCAAGCAAGTTTTTTGTACTTTTCTTATTTTAGATACTTTTGGAATTTGGTGTTATTTGAAATTAGTCATAAGTATTTCTTTAAGATTGTATTTAATCTGCCGATGACCGTGAAATACATTTAAGTCACAGCTCTTAAGTAAATTTTGATTTTTTGCTGTCGTTTCGGTCTACTAAGCACCAAGAAGATTTTTTCATATTTCTCATGACTGTATAAGTATTTCTTTTAGATTGTATTTAATCTGCCGATGACCGTTAAATACATTTAAGTCACAGCTCTCAAATGAATTTTGATTTTTTTTTGCTGCCGTTTCGGTCTACTACGCACCAAGAAGATTTTTTCATATTTCTCGTGACTGAGTTTTCCTCCTCTGCCAATAGGTTTTCATTTTATTGGAATGTTCCTTTTTCCTTTCTTATGACCACTTACTGACGGGGCGACGAGATAAAATGGTGAGAGGGATAAGTAGTAGTAGATTTAGTAGTATTCTTAGTAGATTTCAACTGATTTCTGAGACCTTGGCGATCTTTTATATCACTAAGTGGAATTTCAGATTGTTGCAAATCTTTTTTAACCTGTTTTGCCCATTTTGAATAAGATGATACTATTGGGATTGAAAAGTGAATGCGATGCGTAAGTCTTTGAGGATTCATACGTTCTAGGTGACCATAAAACAGAAGCATTTGAAACATTAGGAGTAATAAATGCTTATTTAGGAACATTTTCAATTTTCTTACATTGGTGGTAATGTCTTTTAAGTGTTCATATACCTCATAACTGTGTCTTTGTCGGCGGAATTCTTAATTTTCATTGATCAGTTCGGAGGTTTTTCTCAATGTTTCCTATCTTTTTGTTTCGAGTTTTCGTAATGGCCCTTTCTTTACCATATTTAAACATTCGGATTCTGTAGTGACAATCTGATCACTGTATTATAGTGACAGAGTTTTAAGTTTTCTAAATAAGATTCTGTTTTTGTACAGATATAATGAGGCTTCTAATTTTGAATATCTACTTTCAATGGCAGCATTATCTGAAGCATCAAGTGTAATAATCTCTTCAAGGTATTTAAACACATTTTGATTAACTAAAAATTAAGTTATCATTCAAAGTACCATAGGACTGTCAAGATTATATTTAATTAATAAAAATGTTAGATATATTTAAAATTAGTCAAGTATAAATAACTGCCAAGTTATTAGGTATGCTTTCTACATAGACACTAAATCTAAAATAACTTCATTGATTTTTTAATTAAATACGTCACATAATAAAAGAAAATTTTCAGTTATTTGTTGTTTAATATTTGGTTCATGTAAGCACAATATGTATATTTTAAACCAGCTAATTACTTAAATAGTAAACATTTATACGCATACATAATTCATAATACTTAAACTTTTCTGTCTGGCATAAACCCATAATTTTAAACAAAAGAACATATTCCTTTCACGGACAAGTCGTGGCCGACGATAAATAGAAATAGAAGTATTTAAAATTAGCATAATTGGACAAGGTCTCAATAAATGTATATATATATATATATATATATATATATATATATATATATATATGATTTCAGTTGTTTTCCGGGTTTGACTCCGCGTTAAGTAGTTTTGGTTTTTAGAAAAACTATTGTTTTGACCGCGTTTCGGCAAGGTCACACTTGCTATTATCAAGTCAGATTAGTTCTGCTTCGTCTTGATGTTTCAGGAGAACTGAAGTTCACATGTAGCTCACATATAGCTCCCGCGGAAATTTCAAACCCAATATCCTGGTAAACGTGTTTGAGTAATATTCTACTTGCATAAAATACTAAATACTAAATAAATAAACAAAACATTGTAAAAAATCATGAAATAAAGAAACAAGTTGAACAGTTTTAGAGCAATTTCCTATATCATCTTTGGATATATAATCTAAGATATAACGGATTATCAGCAATTGTTTATACTGACAAGATTGTTTACATTAATATAGTTCTGAAACTATTTTCTTGTGGGCTTTCTGTCATCTAATATATTTATTGGTAATTTCCAATTTGGAAACGAAAGAACAGTAAAAGCAATGCAGAAAAACCTGTAATTGTCAACGAACGTAACCGAAGAAGCTACCGGAGGGGTGATGGAAATTGTTTTTTTTTTTTGGTGTGGTAGGTATTATTCTCATTGACTACTTAAAAAAAATTGACACCAAAAGTGCGCCTTAATTGGTGTGATAAACAAATTTTCTTCCATTAAGATAATGCACTTGACCACATTCATATAAAAAAGGCTCAACCACTCTTCCGAAAAGAAAAAAAAAAAGAAAAAAAAAAATCAGTGTATTTTCTTATTTAGGTTAGGATAACGGGAAACCCTTGACCATGATCAGTTTTTGAACATGATTTTATCATTACAGATTTTTTAGTAGATCAATATAGTGTTTCAGTAAATCAGTAAATTGAAGTTAAAATCAGTAGATCTACTGAAAAATCAGTAGACTTGGTAACCCTGCGAGAAGTAGTAATGGGCAACGTACATCTTTAACAACAGATTTAACTGCAACGGTGGCGATTTGACACGACCAGACACGACAGACGTTGGTTGATGCGGTGTTGCCTAATCGAATATTATTTTAAAGGTATTGAACTGTAATATATAATTACTGTAATGAGTTTATAATTATATTTATTTTCAGAGCACTAATATTAAAGTTAAAATGTTTGAGGTAATTAATAAAATATGTTATTTGCTGAAGTTATTAGTCATAATTATTAAAATGAACTGAATGAATGAATGTCTATTAAATTAAAAAGCTAAATTTGTTTCATATTGAGAATTGCGATATTTAGCTAAAATAAATTGTTTCCAACGGTTGTAAAAATAATCTGATAAAAATGGATTATTTTAGAGCTTCTTAGTTTTAAATATTCGAATGCCTAGAAGCATTCGAAATGTGGTGTTACCGACGCATTTTGAAAATATCATGGATGGATCGCAAAACAAACGAACAAGTTCTCGAACAACTAGGAAAACAATGCGAAGTTTTAAATTCCATAAAGATCAGGAAATTGGAATACTTGGGGCACATCATGAGAGGTGAAAAGTACGAACTACTAAGGAACATAATGCAGGGTAAAATCAAAGGTAAAAGAAGCGTAGGAAGACGTAAAATCTCGTGGCTACGCAATCTCCGTGAGTGGTTTGGATGCAGTTCAATTGAACTATTCAGGCGAGTAACCAATAAAATTATAATTGCCAGAATGATTTCCAATCTCCGATAGGAGTGGAACTTGAAGAAGAAGAAGTTTTAAATATGAAAATTCAACAAACAATAACTATTTCACGAATTACTACGACGTTATCTGACAACGTTGCAAACGCGCCAAAACTTGTGTTCAATGTTAAGTATATGGATGTTTACGATTGGGGCGCTTGCATATAACTGACTAATGGCTCCTCCCTTTATCGATGAAGTGACCTCGAACGTTGCAGCTATATATGTTGAGTTAAACAGGCACCAGAACATGGCGGTCACATCGAAAATGGACTCACTTTGTGAAGGTTTCTTAAATGAGCGTTACCTGACCTCTCTCCTTCTTTATCTTAGGAGAAACCACTCTCGTAAATACAGATATTCTAGACAGAAAACTTTAAGTATACTAAACGAATACTAATTTTCGTGAACGAATTATATATTTTTAAATGGGTTTTTTATGGCTTATAAAATAACTTACATTCTATTTTTAACCTTTTGCTTCACTACACTATTTTTTAGAACAAATTTGAATATAATGTATTAAATGCTCAGAACGTTTTTTAAACTATTATGTTCATAATCTTTCTAAAACTGTGCAAAATAGAAATTAAACTAGGGAGTTTAAAATTACCTGCTATAGGAAAGATATGGGCAATTTGTTTTATTTAGAACCTGGCCACATGATTTCGTTTATTGTTGAATTCTAAATGTGGAAGCCATATTTAAACGTCAATAAACTTCTTTGATAGAGAAGAGGAAAAATAATTTAAAATTAAGTTCTATTATCTAAGGGAATCTTTAAAGTTCGTTGTATTAAGTTCAAATATTACGATTGAGATAAAGGTGAGTAAACTCTGTGATTAGTTGTGGTAAACATCAAAATTCCAGTAGAAGTATTATATAATTTATATTATTTATAAATTAAAATAATAATCATATTAATATTATTAATACTACTTTATTAAGTGATATTATTCGATACCAATTAGTAGGTATGACGTAGCGGTCTTGTCACATATTAGACATATGACATATTTGTCAGTTATGCGTCTCAAAGCTGTCTTAATTTTTTAAAAGTTACGTCACAGTTGTTAATAGTATGACATCCCTCACTGACAACGGTTATTCAAAAACAATACTTACAAATATGTTAAACATTACATGATATATAGTACAAGTGAATACTAATTTAATAATTTTATAAATCTAACCATGTATATTTAACTCTAATCTTAGATAGACTTCATTGCTGAAGTTTTTCGATTCTTCTTCTTAGGGTGCCTGTTCGTTCCGAACGTTGGCGATCATTCTGGCTATGATTATTTTGTTGTTTGCTATACGAAATAGCTGTGTTGAGGTTTTTCTATACGATGCTCTCAGGTTAGCAAGTCAGGATGTTCTTCTTCGTGCTGGGGCCCTTTTCCTTCACTTGTACCTTGCAAAATGTACACAGATCCAATATATTATTTGTCTGTTATTTACCTCCATTTATCTTGTTACTTCTGACCTAAATTTGTCTTTTCCGGCGTTCTACTTTAAGTGTCACTTGTCACTATATAAAAGTATACTTTATGACAATTTTTAATAAGTATTTATATTATTCTGATCGGATTTTTGAAACGAGAGTATTTTTTAATGCTAAAGAAATTTCAGTGGTGCTTACATGTTTAAACTAGTTTCACAGTTTTAGAAATATTTGTTGTAAAAATTTAGGAAGGTAAAGGTTATGACAACCATTTAAAAATGTTTTTGTTGATGAGGTTTGAAAATATTCGACAGCTCATCAATAAGTGTCTCATAGCGAAAAGCAACCCGTATGTCGGGTACGTTTGTTCTAGCGATGTCGTTACCAGCAACACCCTCTTTGGTATAATTTGGACCCAACCAGTACTGCTTAGTCTTGTGAGAAAATCCAGACATTAAGACGCTATTCCTAGCCAATTCACACATGTCGCAACTGGACAGCTTCCACACTTGAGCAGCAATGCTGTACTCTTCCATCAACGGTTCTTTGGTAAAATGGAATTGTAGCGGATCGTCCGAAGATAATGAAACCATTAGTCCTCTCGACAAATATTCGGGTAGAGGGTTGCGGTGGTAGTTCAAGAATAAGCTATTGTTAGAAAGAGGGCTCATAGCAATACCTATCTGCGCTAAGTAATACAAATACTGCAGTACTGGAACTTTTCTCAAAAGCAATCCATGGGAAATATTCTCAGAAAGCATATACCCACATACTAAATGCTGAACTGGTCCAGCTTCACCACAATGTGGTCTAAGAACAAATGTATGCAAACCTTTCTCGTTTCTAAAATGATTTAAAATCGTTAAATTAGCGTACATGTAATACAAATAATAAGCATAGTTAGGATTTTCTACGTCATTCCAATTATCAGGAGTAGCGGTGTCTTTGTCAAATAATGGGTTCTTTTCTGGTTTACTTTCGTCGTCTACTGAATCAAATCCAATGACATACTGAAGAAAGTTGTGGAGTTCCGGGTGGGAGCTTGGTTTAGCTGTCACTTCAAATAATGGGAGGAAGATATTGTCAATAACCTCTTGGAAACAACTCAGGACCTTATTTGTCTTGAAAATGTCACTAAAATGTAAAACAAATTAATAATGAAACATATATTATTAAGGGCGTAGCCTGTATGATTCATTTTTATGCAACCGAGAAAATTAGTGTCTTAATGATATGAAACAGATATTTACATCGGCACTACATACATCTAAGCAAACATTTGATGGAATAAAAAAAAATTACAAAGCATTAAAAAATCTAGAAGTTTTGGAAAAAAATAATAGGAATGATAAAACTAACACTTAGGAAAACAGAAAATAAAGTGAAGGTAAATAATAAAGTAACAGAAAAATTTGAAGTGAGGAGTACGACAAAGAGATCCATTGTTATTTAATATAGTATTGAAAATGGTAATAAAAGAGACTAATATTAACAACTCAGGTCCCATATATCATTAAAAACATGGCATTCGCGGATGTTGTAGTAATTCTGTTCAGAAGCAAGAAAGACTTAAAAAAGGTAGTGGAACAACTAGAAAAGTAGCTCGACAAAAAGGACTCTATATAAACGAAACAATAACTAAGTATATGGAATGGTGGGACAAATGTATAAGTAGGTAGGAAAAATGTATAAATTTGAACAGGTAGATCTAAGCCTCGTCCCATCAGGCTTCGCCTGACCCCTGCAAAAAGTAAGCTATTCCTTAGATTAAAGGACGGAAGGGACCAAAGAAGCTAATCCTGACAGTTGCAACTCTAAACATCGGAAGCATGACAGTTAAAGGAAGAGCTCGCCGATTTCATGCAGAGGAAAAGGATTGGTGTAATTTGTGTGCAGGAAATTCGTTGTTAAGATAATAATTCGAGAGTTCTTGAAGATGTAGTAAATACAGTGAATGACTGATGAGAAGCCAACAATGGAGAAGAAACTTGGTGGTGGAGAAATAGAGAAAACCAACGAGAAGAAAAGATCTTAAGAAGGCGTACGACACAGTTCCTAGATAAGAGCTATGGATATGTATGAGAAAGGAATGGGTTCCTAAGAAGTAATGTAAGGCTCATCTAAGAGGGACCAAAGTAAGGACTGCTGTCGGATTGACCGAAAGTTTTCCGGTGACGATTGGTTTGCATCAAGGCGTTTTACTGAGTCCTTACCTGTTTAATATTGTTATGCGTGTACTAATAGAGAAAGTAAGGGAGGGGGCCCCTTGGTAAATGCCCTTTGCTGATGATATTATGTTAGTAAATGAGAATAATGAAATGTTCTAGGAGAAGTTGGAGTGTTGCAGAAGGCCTATTCAAACGAGAGGACTTAAGGTTAGCAGGTCGAAAACGGAGTATATGTGGTTGGAAGGAAAAAGAATGGTTGGGGACGTAGAACTGCTTAGAGAAAAGCTAGGACGAGTAGGAGAAATTAAATATATTGGCTTCTAAATAGCGGAAAATGTTACACTAGATCGAGATATTGCCCACAGGATACAGGCTGGTTGGTTTAACTGGAAGCGGATGTTAAATATATTGGCTTCTAAATAGCGGAAAATGTTACACTAGATCGAGATATTGCCCACAGGATACAGGCTGGTTGGTTTAACTGGAAGCGGATGAGCGGGGTAGTTTGTGATAAAAAAATCGGGGAAGGGCTGAAAGGTAAGATATACAAGAGTGTGGTGAGTTCTGCGGTGGTGTACGGCAGTGAAGTGTGGCCTGTAAATAAAATCCAGTAAAATAAGATGGAGGCAGCTTAAATGAAAATGTTACGGTGAATGTTAAAAAAAAGACTGCAATGGTTTGGTTATGTCAGACATAGAGATGAAAACTATCTGGAACAAGGGATAGAGCTGTTAGAAGTTGATAAAAGAAGAGGTAGAGGAAAACCGAGGAGAAGATGGAAGGACTGTGTTGTAGAGGACTTGAGAGAGAAAGGTTTAGTTGAAGAAGACCCGATTGGCAGAAATGAGTGGCGACGAAGAGTAAGAAACAGCGACTCCTGAAAAGGGAAAAGCTGGGGAAGAAGAAGAGAGATTTGAATATTTAGGGACTATATTTTCGAGTAAACAAAGTATCCCGGAGGAAATACAAAGAAGACTAATGCCAGGAAATGGTTCCATGCATCCTTTCAATAGAATACTCAAAAGCAAAAATATTTCCAAAGCAACTAAATTTAAAAAAATAGGATATAAAACTGTAATAAGAACAATGGTTACGTATGCCCCACAGAAACCTGGACTATGACAAAAACTGAGAGATCAATGCTGCAAGTATGGGAAAGAATAATACTTCCAAGGATATTTACCGGAAAAAAGTTAAACAATCAGTGGACGCGAAGAACAAACAAAGATTTGGAAGAATTATATAAAGAGCCCAATATAATTACAGTAGTAAGACTTAGATGGTTAGGACATATGTTAAGAAAGACCCAAGTTAGAATGACAAAATTATTTTTAAGCGCTGTAATAGATGGTAAAAAGAGAAAAGGAAGGCCTAGGGCCAGATGGAGTCATGAAGTTAATGACGACCCGAGGTTCCTCAATTTAAGCAACTGAAAAAAAAGCGATGAACGAGTGGAAATTGAGGAAAATTGTAAACCAAACCATGAGCCTGCTCGGCTAGAAGTGCTGATGTATAAAAGTCGTGATCTGTAGCAAACAACGTTTTTTAAAAAGAATATTTTTCAAGAGAATCGTTAAGTTTGATATCTGCTAACTGAATAAATCAAAAAATAAGTAAATAACGAATATAATTTCAAAAATACTTACAAAAGTCGAGGAACTTGAATCAACCAACGGACGTTATCGGAATAAACGTTCTCATTTATAGCCCACTTAGCCAATTTATCCCATTCATCTCTGGTTTTTCCATAAATACTAAGTCTCAGTTCAGCATTTTGATACTTGGATTCTTCCAAATCGCTAGCAACTTCCTTGATGATATTGGCAAAATATTTTCCATTCAAGTAGTTATCCGTTTTTAAGAAAACCTCGCGTAGTCTACTTTCTCCTACGGGATTATACTTAGCATTGAACTTATCGAATCTGTGGAAAGTATTTCGATCGGCATGGACGTCCAACATGTCAACGGTGAGGTCGTATGTTGTAAGATTCATGGACTACAAAATAAGTGAGTAGAAAAAAATACTTTTTATTTAGAATTAGAACTGAGGTAGCAACATTTGTTATTAAAACGACATAAAAGTAGGTGTTGTATTAAAGAAAAAAACACTTATTACAGTATGGTATACTACTATTATAGAGGGACATTATGAAGTATTATTACAAAAGTTTACGGATCGAAATAAAGTCGCATTAAGAATGTTTTTCACGAATATGAAGAATACATCATTATAATTGCTCTAGCTATATATATATATTTTTAATTTAGTTCTATATAATAATAAAAACAAACAAAGACAGAGTTATGCATCAGAACAGGACTGATTTAACGATTACAACCAACGCGAGATAAATTAAAATCGAAAAATATTCTTCGAATTAGTACGTGAAACGTAAAATCACTAACCACAGGAGAACAAGAAATAACCAACGAACTTAAAGAGAAGAACTAACTAACTTAACTTAACTAACAACAACATCATTGCAGTGATGTTGCAAAAGAAATCTGAGACAAAGAAGAAGCCACCAATTAGTACACCAGAGACTTGGAAACCAAGTAGAAGGCTGTAAATGTGTCTCAGAAAAAATAGTTCCCATGAAGATTAAATTAGATGTCAAGTCCTTTAATGTGATAGCAATTTATGCACCTGAGGACAACAGAATACAAATACGTCCAGAGCACATTAAACGAATTTTCACAGAATGAATATATGTTTATTATGAATGACTTGATGACTGACGAACACCCGTGATCGTGATGACATAGTACCTATCATGGATCAAACAACGATAAAACAAGGATGTCAGATATGAAAACAGAGATCTTCTGACTGACCTCTGCAGCACAAACGAATTACGTAGTAATAATACTTTTTTCTCTCACAAAGAACCAGACTACTTTTGAAAATACCAGGAAACAAAGATCCATAATAGACTATATTATTTGAAAGAGAGAACTGCTCCTTTCACAAATTTTTGATGTAAGAGAGATTTATGCTGTTATCACACATCAGTTTTGTTACATATATTTCTATTTCGTCTGGTTCACAAGCTTTCCAATTCTTTGCACATTGTATGGCATATTTTACCTCTATGTCTAGAATTGGGGTATTTCCATTTCCCACGTCTGTTGCAATTCAGGTGTGTCATCGTCACAGGATTTTTCGATAATTTCCTCCCAAACTTGAATGTTTTGGTTTCTTTTTATAATTATTCTTCCTTTGTTGTGAGGTTCCTTTTAATTTTTTGTAGAGGTTAAATGTATTATGTTTGTTGCCTAGGTTTTCTATTTCGGCATACGTTTCATTTATTCACTTTTCTGTTGCTTCTTTGATTTTTAAATCTATGGTTTTTTGGATTTATTTATGTAGATGTGGGTTGTTTTTGTGCTTTCTTCTTTCTTCCATGAGTTCCAAAATATCTTCGGGTTTTTTACTTTTGGTATTCTTAAGCTGTTCTCTTTGTCCTCTAACTATTGTATTTTTTATGGTTGGCCCTATGTATTCTATTTCTTCACCGCCTGTTATGATTGTTTTTATTAGATCGTCATTAAGTTTGGTTGCTACTTTTCCTTTATTAGCTTCGCTTTGATGTATTTTAATATTGCAGTTCTTTAGATTGTTTCGGCGTATTGTTTTCCGATTTTATCTGAGATTGATAACGACTGGATTCTGGTCTGATCCTACGTCCATACCTGGGTAGGTTTTTGCACTCTGGATACCTGATTTAAATCTAAGATTAATGAAAGCAAAATCATTTGATTCCTTACAATATTTTTATTATTTTCTTAAAGTGATTTCAATGTATAGATTCCCCTGGGAGGTAGCTTAAACCAGGTGTTTGATACCACATATTCTTCTTCTTGGCAAATTTGTATCAGACGATCGTATCTGTCAGTGATATTAGTTACTTTTTACTTGCCTATTTTTGCATTAAATTCGACTAGTATAATGTTGATGTGGTGTTTATTGAGGCTTTTTGTGATGTCCGTTATTCTTGCATAAAATTCTTCTACCTCTTCTTTGTCTGCTGTGGGTTCATGTACTTGTATAGATTGAGCATCGTGTTTTTTCATTTAAGTTGTAGTAGCGCAATCCTTTTGGACTAAGGGAGATGTTTTCTAGAGATTTATCAATGTTTCTGGGTATGATACATGCGACGCCATATTGTTGAGGACAGTTATTTTCTCATCCAGAGAAATAGATAGCATGGTCATCAATTTCCTCTTTTCTGTACCGGGCCATCTTACTTAGCTCAATCCTAATATTTCAATAGTATTCCTGCTCATTTCTTGAATTACATTATGAACCTTTCCTTCTCTTAATAGGCTTTTAATATTCCATATTCCTTGTTTTATTGATTTTTTCATTATAACAAATCGTGTATAGATGCAATATTCATCATAAAGCAGGTAGCAGAGAAAGCATTAAAATACAATGCATTCCTATGTTCGATTTACATGAAGAAAGTATTTGATAGTGTAATTTAAATATGTAATAGATCTCGTGTATACCAAAGAGATTCCGCTAAATATTATAAAAACACTTGAAAACATCTATCAAAACAACAAGATGGAAGTCAGAATAGATGGATTTACTGACCCCTATAATATTCAATATAATCATTAATGAATTTATAAAAGGCGTCAACAGAGGAAGAAGATGTGGAATGGAAAACAATGAAGTTAAAATTCTGTTACGAAGACGATGCAATATTGATAGTCCAAAAAGAAGAAAGCCTTTAAAGACTAGTTCCCAGATTTAGCACTAGAGCAAAAGAATTTAACAAGACGATTTTACCTCAGAAATGAGAAGAATAGTGATAAGTAAATAACCAATCAGATGGAAACTAGAAGTTGATGGAGTTAGCACTTAACAAGTCATGGAAATAAAGTACCTAGGAATTACACTGTCCAGCTATGGAGACGTTGAAAAAGAAGTAAGGGATCAAGTACAAAAAGGATGCCTAAATAACTCTATATGGCACAATCGACATTAATTGTGAGATAAAATGAAGGATCTATAAGGCCAGCATAAGAATAATAATGACGTACGCATCAGAAACAAGACACGACACAGCAAAAACACAGAAGGTGCTGGAAATATTAGAAATGAGAATAATGAGAAAGAAAAATTACGAGAAACACGCAGAGAGAGCGAATAATGAGTTACGAGATCATAACAAAATGTAATGATCATTTTTTTTGTGAGGCAATATATTTTTTTAAACTTACTAATCTGTTTAATGCTACATGTAGACTAATATATAGTCAAGAAAGACAGCATAACAGAATAATAACAGTTCGAAAAGTAACTGCTGATCGATTTTTAAAAAATATCATTAGCAGTGAAGTAGTCATGGCATATGAAAAAAATTATTTGAAGCTTCACCCTGATCAGTCCTGACCCCCGAAAGGAGTATAATGGTCATTGTGATATCGTGTAGTCTGTTTAGAAATATTTGAAGTATTAACTAGTAAATTTGATTAATAAAAAATACCAGCTATTTTCTATATAACTACGAGTAATAATAACGTTAATCGGTTTAATAACTATTTGTGTTACCAAAGTTCCACTTCTACCTAAAACTGTATAATCACCTGATTCTGCATTACCTGAAAGACTTGACGAAGAGTCATAGGCACTCCCTTCGTTACTGAAACTACTTCTTCTGCGTTATTTTTTAAAGTCTTTTTAATGAATCGCAGAAGATGCTTTTGGTTCATACACGACGCTGCGTGTATGTGGGTGTCTACCTTACGGATATTGTAGAAGTCTCGATGTGGTACAGCCTTCTGTGAAGCCAATTCTCTAAGTTCGTTGAGCAGTACATGCAATTGGAATTTAGATGATAAATATGTTAAGCGCCGATAGCAGAATGATTTTCTAAAAATATAAAAAGGTTAATATACTAATATTAGTGCAAACAGATGTATATATATACTTCATTTAATTTACATACCGATGAACGTCATGGGCGTCATAGCCCGTGACGTCACATGATACCAACATGAAATATTTAGACAGTAGGTGTGTTCTTTTTTAGAATTACTTTGCCGAGTACACTGGCATTACAGCCACTAGACATATTTTAGTATATATGCCTAGAAATAATATTTAAAGATTTCTATTAATGTTAACTTAAAGAAATACACAATAATATGTTTCACTCAATTTGTATAAATGAATTATAAAGCGTTTTTATGAAGAACATTTGTTCGGAACACACTGTAACTGTAATCAAACGAAGGTCAAATTTTGGCATACATTGGTAACACTTATTTGACAGTTGCGGTGTTGTTGTGTTATTTTGAATTTTAAAGTGAATACCTCTTGTTTTATATTTTTACCTATTTAATAAAATGTGTTATTTTTAGAACAAAATTAGTTTTTATTTCAAAAATGTCCCGTAAGAATTTAAATAGTCGTTGTAAAGAGATGATAATACTTTTGCAATAATTATGTGACCTATTTGATTTAAAATGGAATCAGGATTTTTTTATACTTGTCATACTATGTCAGCTATGAGCAACTATGTCAACTTCGATCTCTGTCAATGATGGATAATAACGTGCAACGGTAAGTAAATTAGATGAAGTATATATATATATATATATATATATATATATTATATATATATATATATATATATATATATATATATATATATATATATATATATATATATATATATAAACCAAGTTAGACTCTTTGGGTAAAAACAGCTGAAAGGATAGGCTAAGTGTACTCTTTAGTCCTTTATTGGTCCAATATTTCGTTGATAGTCATCAACATCATCAGCAGTACACTTAGTCTATCCTTTCAGCTGTTTTTACCCAAAGAGTCTAACTTGGTTTATTTTCTAACTTAATCAGCTGTGATTAACACAATATACATATATATATATATATATATATATATATATATATATATATATATAATAAATAATATCAAAATACAATAGATCTGTTCTCCGACTGAAATGAAACTCTAATATTCTCTCTCTTAACTGTCTTTCATCCGGAATAGGACATAGAAGTCCTTCAAGACGTTTCACTTATTTCCATTCCGAGCTTCACTTTTCCAAATTAGACCCACAGCCTTTTTAGTTCATCATATCCCTTAGTCTGAGATTCATTTATTTTTGTTAGTCGTTTATCTTTTTGTATCATAAAGTAGGCGACCATGGTCGCAGACTCTATCTCTGCGCAAATAGGTGGCAATGACTCCAATCAGGGCCGCTACAGGCGAACCTTCAGCACAATAAAGCACTTTCTTTAGAACTTATTATTTATTGCAATGGAAGGATTCAGTATCAATGTGTATATTAAGGCTAAAATAAAAAAAAACTACAGGGTCCAGGGATACAGTATTATTGCATTTTGTAGAAAAAGAAGGAGAAGTAGAAAAGAAGTAATTCCTCACTAGATTATATCATACGTAACACAACCACAGAACGGAAAATAGGCTAGGCAGCTAACACAACAAGGTCACCAATACCAGTCCATTCTTGCAGATTTCTGACACTCATGGCTTTAGTCACAATCTGTTTTTGGCCTTAACCTTTTTCGACGTTCTGTCGTTTGCCAGTTCATTATTTGCTTAAGAAGTCTTGTTTCTGAGATACGTTGTGTGTTTCCATACTATGTCAACTGTTTTTTCTCGATATCATTGGTGATGGTTCCTTTAAAACCTATAAGTTCTTTAAAGGTGTCATATCTTTTCTTGAAGAAATCCTGAGTGATCTTCTGATTGCATCCATTTTAACAGCTGATAATATTTTTTATATATCTCTGTTAGTCTCCAATTTTCAGATTCATGCAATAACTGCTTTGTATTACAGTTTTAAATATATTTAATTTTATTTTCTTTATACTGTTTTTTTTTTCATAAAATATTATTGTGGCAGAATATTGGTTTTTTCTACTTTTATTTCTATTTTTTAGTTGTTCGATCCAGTTGAGTCAAAGTTTACTCCTAGATCATTATTAGCCCTGACAGTGTTATTGTGTTCCTCTATTATTTAATATTATATTGCTAAGTTTTCCACAATACAAAATATTTGAACTTTTGACACATATGTCCCAGATTTCGGACTTTTCAATGAACTTGCGCACAATACATCAAAACGATCTTCCTACAGTTCCTAATTTTATTAACAGTTATATTAAGGATCTCAAAAAAGAGCCCTTTCTTAGGTCCGCTTGCCATTTGCTAATTTCAGTACTGATGTCAGTACTAAAAATATTAGTTAGTTGCGCGAGTCGATTTATCTATTTTTTAGTTGTTCGATCCAGTTGAGTCAAAGTTTACTCCTAGATCATTATTAGCCCTGACAGTGTTATTGTGTTCCTCTATTATTTAATATTATATTGCTAAGTTTTCCACAATACAAAATATTTGAACTTTTGACACATATGTCCCAGATTTCGGACTTTTCAATGAACTTGCGCACAATACATCAAAACGATCTTCCTACAGTTCCTAATTTTATTAACAGTTATATTAAGGATCTCAAAAAAGAGCCCTTTCTTAGGTCCGCTTGCCATTTGCTAATTTCAGTACTGATGTCAGTACTAAAAATATTAGTTAGTTGCGCGAGTCGATTTAGTATGAAAAATTCGGGTTTGTGTTTGCAACTATCTTAATTTTAATTAGCATGTATTGATAACCTAACGCTCTACAACCTAACAATGAAGTTTGTTTTATGATTAAAGTAAACAAAACACACAGGTAAATAATGATGGTGAAAAAGAAGTTAAAAGTATGTGCAGTAGCTTTACTTGTAATAATGATGCTTAAGAAAAAACTCATTAACTTTTTAAGACCCATTAAATAGAAGACCCTTTGGCCTTTGGCATATAAAAACTTTTTACGAATGAATAATAGTTTGTTTAAAAAATTGTTACGACTAGCTGAGAATAACCTCACTTTTAGGTAATATTTCATCATTCTTAGGTCCGCTTGCCATTATGCTAATTTCAGTACTGATTTCTGTGCTAAAAATATTAGTTAGTTGCGCGAGTCGATTTAGTATGAAAAATGTATGTTGGTGTTTGCAACTATCTTGATTTTAATTAGCCTGTAGGCATGCGCTCTACCAATTTTGTATTGACAGTCCAACCTATCTGAAGTTTGTTTTATAGTTTTATGATTAGAGTAAACAAAACAAACAGGAGTTTGTACGATTCCGCCATTATTTCTTCCAAAGCTTTTACTCTCCCATTTCTATTTTTGTATAATGGATGTTTTGGCACATATAGACAAGGATTTACTTTATATAGTTCGATTAAATTTTCCATTTGCTTTTTACTCCACATATTTAAACACATAACCATACGTAACATAACCTCAGTTTTAGTTAATATTGGATCATTTTTGGTACAAGAAATTAGAACATGTTCTAATTTTTAGTACTGAATCGGCGCGCGCACCTAATTTGTAGATACAATATTTTTAGTGCTAAATTCAGTACTGAATTTAGCATAATGGCAAGCGGACCTTAGTTTAAGAAATTAGAACATGCTCTAATTTTTAGTACTGAATTGGCGCGCGCATGAAATTTGTAGATACAGTCTTTTTAGTTTTAAATTCAGTACTGAATTCAGCATAACGGTAAGCAGACCTTAGCGATTAATTGCGATTCGTTGATCATTTCGTGGTTATAATTCTATTTTCAGTGTTAACTTTATTAAAATATTCACTAAGGGTTCTAAGATCAATTTACCTCGGATATATCATCATCCTCATAGTCATTAACATCTTAGCAGATCTGTTGTAGTTGATGATCATTGAACCGCTCCATTTTGTAATCAATTTGATGTATATGACCAAAGAACTTTCTAGAGTAAGTAGCACTAGAGACACTGTCCATGTCTCGCATGCATAGTAAAATATGGAAAAGACCAAAGTTAAAACGAGTCCCTTCTTGTTTGTCATAGTAAAGTGACGATCACGTCATAGTTGCTCTTGCTAATTGTATGCGTCTTCGAATTTCAGATTCGCAACTGTCTGTTGAGTTAACTAGAGCTCCAAGATATATCATAGCGGAAAATAACTCCCACCGCGCAATATTTCGGGTTTAAGTACAGTGTTGTTGGTGATCAATAACCATGGTTTTGGTTTTGTTGCAGTTAACCATAAGTCCAAACACTTTCTACCTCGAGTTTTTTTAATTAGTTAATTTCTTCTAGAGTATAGGCTAGAAGTGTAGTGTGGTCTGCGAAACGCAAGTTAGATTACTCTGTATTTATGTTAAATAATAAGGGAGATAAAACGCATCTTTGGCGTACTCCTTTCTCCAAAGTGCATTCGTCAGTTAGGCATCCGTACGTTCGAATATATGCCAGGTTTTCTTGATACAGCTTGCTACTAAGGTGGGTCAAGGATTTGAGTACACCCATGGTCGTCAGTAGATTCCATAGTTTGTCCCATCTAACATTATCAAAAGCTTTTGTATAATCAACAAAACCTATAAATATCTGAGGTTTTTTACATTTTTTCTGATATTTTTCCATTAAGGTTTTGTTCTTTAGCACCTCTGTCCTTCCCAAATCCAGCCTGCTCAGGGGCTATTTTCAAACTTATGAAGTTTTCTAGACGACGTTGCAGGATGTAGAGGATAACCTTACGGGCGTATATTAGAGCTAGAAGTCTATGTATAGTAATATATAGAAGATTTACTTTTCAGAGCAAATTTACCCTCGGAAAAAGGTATGTCGGGTTCAGATTCAAAGACTGTGTTGTCTGTGTCAGTGAGAGGAGTGTGAGGAAAAGTGGAAAGTGAAGATCTGACGTTCAGGTACATACTGCCTGATGTCCACGGGCATTTGATCCGTATCGGCGTATAAAGAATTAAAATTCGCCCTCCAAACATTTACAACCTATCAAAATCCGTCTGTACATTGCCTTCATCATCTTTAATAGACCAAGATTTCTGATAAATTTACCGGTGAGTAATCTGACTTTATTAATGAGTTCTTTGGTGTTCTTTGTGTCGGCATGTTGTGGAATCTCACTGCAGATTTTTCTTATATGCTTGTTCTTGTCTCGTCTACCTCGGATATATACAGAACTCGATATACATGGAAGACAGACATGAGCATAAAGTCATGAGACATTTAAACCAGATAGAAAAATACGTAACAAAATTACACTACACTACACTAACTGAAAAAGCAGCAGACAAGACTTAAAAGAAGAAAGTAGATATACCAGAAGATTTTTTTTATAAACATATAAAGTACACAAGATGAAAATAATAAAGCACAAACCGACCAAATAACGACATAGAATATATGAGAAAGAAACAAATGTTAAAACTACAATACTTCGAAATAAAAACACAGAAGTAAGAGAAATAATTAAATATGTCTCAAAATTACATGAAGTTCAAGAGTGTATGAGCAATTCTTCTTCTTAAAGTGCCCTCTCCTCAATGGAGGTTGGCTACTACAATTTTAAACTCTTCTCTATCTTCAGCTGTTCTTATTAGCTGTTCAAAATTTAGCCCTGTCCATTGTCGGATGTTTCTGAGCCACGATAGTCTTTTCCTTCCTAGGCCTCTCTTTCCCTCGATTTTTCCTTTCACTATAAGTTGGGCATATTGGTACTTTACTATTATTTCTCAGTATGTGGCCTAGGTATGATGTTTTTCTAACTTTTACTGTGTTAAAAAGTTCTCTTTCCTTGCCTATTCTATGCAGCACTTCTTCGTTTGAGGTATGGGATGTCCATGAAATTTTGAGTATTCTCTATGAGCAATAAACTTAACTAATTGGCCAATAAACAAATCCATTGTAGCAAATATTAGCAAAGAACAAAAATGCCGTCCGAACGGTACGCCTGGCAGATGTAAAACATCCAAACATGTTCTTTTAAGAACAAAAATATTAGGAAGAAAGTTAATTTACATACAAGCGAAGTAAAGTGTCAACTGTACTGTAGTCATTAAGAGCAACGGTACACGCACTTCACACTTACATGAATAAGCCATGAAATATGTAGTCTACGCACCACCTACACACAAGAGAGTTGAATGTGTTGGTAGGGTTTTCGTATCTAATATTTAATATTAGATACGAAACCCTACGTTTCATATCCTCAAAATGTTAATTTACAAAAATGTTCAAAAAAAACTCTAAACAGAGTGGAAAACCGACAGCTAGTAAAATTAATGAGAACAATAATATCCGAACAGAAAAATAAAGTGAGTAAGACACCGACTTTACGTAACTAAAAATTATCTACCTACATGAAAACCATATTAAATAAAAAGAAAAACACATACTGATATACTTACAATGGTCCATCAGCTATCATGTTACACATAGTATAAAAATCATCAGTAAATGTTATAACATCAGGATATTCATAATTACAGGGTTTGTTATTTTCCATATCCTCTTTGTTCATATACACGTTGTAAACTCCACTACAGTTCTTAAAAGTATGGTCTGTGTCTGGTATATTTGGTGCTTCCCAGGGTGTGTGAACTGGAGGATGAATTCCATGGTCTAGAAATAAATCATAATAGTAGGGAGCAATACTAATAAACGGTTATTCCACAAAGCCTCAATAAAGCTTTTTATTGGTTATTACAAACACAAAACAACATTAGGTTATTCGTACACAATAGTAACAAAAATATGTTAAACGCTTCTATAATATATTCGCACAACATATCACCAACTAAAAACAAAGGCACATATATATTGAATGAAAAGAGATCCCACTAAAAACCAATGTTACATTTTGTATTGCTAATAATACACTACAAATATTATTATACTATACAAAAGAAGATTTTTGAGTGATAAATGATAAATTTCTTATTGTATTTAATACCCTTATACAAACAGTAATATAGTCACTTTTTAACCCATTCCATAAAATAACAATACAATCTGCACTGACAGGTTCAGTTCCATACAATTCTATTCAGATCTATATCCTTATCCCCCCTATGGCTCTATACCCCAATTCGAGCCATGGCCTCCCGCAGTAAACATCTCAATTCGTTACGGTACATTATCCTCCCATCGCTCGATCTTCCAATAAGTTTATTCTCCTGCATTATTGCATTCAACAGTTTTTTTGGGCTGTCAGGTTAGGTAGTGCTTAGCTTAGCTCTTCTATCGGCTTGTTACTAGGATTTTAGTCTTTTTTGTATTTATTGATAGACCTATTTGTTTACCATGTAATTTAAGTTTCGTAAACGCATTCTCTGCATATGCTACCAGTTTAACTGATTTATTGATAAGTGTGTTGTTTCTACCTTCTGATGTTTTTCTAACTACGTATTTCAGTGCTAAATTAAATAATGTTGGTGCCAACCCATCACCCTATTTTAATCCATGTTATTTGAAATGGGTTTGTCATCTCATGTTGTATCTGTATCTGAGCCAGTATGTCCGTTATCCTCATTCAAACAAACCTAACTAGTTTGGACGATATTTCAAATTTACTTAATATTTTGTATAAATATTCGACGAAAATATTATGGATATCTATGTCATGTTTCCAGGCGTTTCTTAAAACCTACTTAACCTTACTTAACCGTGAATAGTCGGTCGATGGTTGATCTTCCTTGCCTAAATCCTGCCTGATAGTGTCCCAATGATCTTCTGTACGACGGTTGTCTATGGTTAAGTATACTGGTAAATATTTTATATCCACCATATCAGATATCCGTATTATGGACTGATTTTTTGTATAAACTTTTGTTTTAAATTTTTTGTCTGAATATTTGTAGGGTATATTGTTCTGAAGCTATTTTCTTGTGGCATTGTAAATTAATTACTATTAAACTGGGAATAAGCCACAATTAAAGATAAAAATACGTTTATTGACGTTTCAATTTCCACTTCGGAAATCGTTCTCAAAATACAAACAGTAAATTAAACAAATTTTGTTTTTTGTTACATAGTGAAAAATTCTTCTAATAATTTAATTTTAACTGACTCATTTATATCGACAATTCAGACATACATTATGCATTTTAAAGTAGACGACTTTAAAATGATATTGCCAATATTGTTGAGTTGCGCTCCTGGGACGACTTACTTATAAGATAGTTCATTCGATTACATGAAATCAACTTTAACTTGAGAATATCCGTCAGAAAAAAATCATAGCATGTAATTCGTCTTTAAAAAGACAAACACATGGCATGATGACAGTAAAATTCTCCTGTTAGTGATTCCATAGTAAATTATGAGGGAAAAAAACCAGGAAAAAAACCTCATAATACTATCCCGACATTGTAAGTATTTGTTCGTGAATTTAGTTTACCTTCAACAAACATCAAAATTCTGATTTTATATGTTACGTTATTTAAAAAACATAAATGATGTATCCTCTATATGTTACTGACTTACTAATACTGGTATTTTCTTATTAATAACTTCCTCTTTCAATATTGGTAACCAGATCCTACTACATTCTGCCGAGGAATTTGCGACACAATTGGCCTCATTTAGCATAATTAGAGCCGCTTCTTTGATTTTTCTTTTTTTACCATCCGTTTCTTTTAGGACTACATTTGAATTATTCCATTGAACCCTATGTTCATTATCCCATGCGTGTTTACAGATTTGAGATCTATCAAATTCTCTATTTTTAATATAAGATTGATGTTCACTTATTCTAACATTTAAGGGCCTTGATGATTCACCTAAATAAAACTGATCGCATTCACAAGGTATTTTATAAATGCAATTCTTTGTCCTTTCTTGTTCATTGTTAGGTTTGGTTTTGGACAAAATAGATCTCAACGTGTTTGTTGTTTTGAATGTTGTTGAAATCTTGAATTTATTTCGTATCCTTTTAAGTTTTTCTGATAGTCCTTTTATGTACGGTATTGTTATTTTCCTCATATTATTCCTTGTGTATGCTGTAGGATCTCGTTCTAAGTTGTTCTGTTCTATTCGATCGAGTGTTGAAAATTCCTTATTTATAAACGATAAAGGATAATCATTTTTTAATAAAACAGATGTTAACAAATGTTTCTCCTCAAAGAACGAATTTTCGTTAGAACAAGTAATTTTGGCTCTATCGTATAAGGATTTAATTATTCCCTTTTTTACATTAATATTGTGATTTGATTTGAAATTATGCTAAATGAGGCCAATTGTGTAGCAAATTCCTCGGCAGAATGTAGTAGGATCTGGTTACCAATATTGAAAGAGGAAGTTATTAATAAGAAAATACCAGTATTAGTAAGTCAGTAACATATAGAGGAAACATCATTTATGTTTTTTAAATAACGTAACATAAAATCAGAATTTTGATGTTTGTTGAAGGTAAACTAAATTCACGAACAAATACTTACAATGTCGGGAGTCATAGTATTATGAGGTTTTTTTCCTGGTTTTTTCCCTCATAATTTACTATGGAATCACTAACAGGAGAATTTTACTGTCATCATGTCATGTGTTTGTCTTTTTAAAGAAGAATTACATGCTATGATTTTTTTTCTGACGGATATTCTCAAGTTAAAGTTGATTTCATGTAATCGAATGAACTGTCTTATAAGTAAAGTCGTCCCAGGAGCGCAACTCAACAATATTGGCAATATCATTTTAAAGTCGTCTACTTTAAAATGCATAATGTATGTCTGAATTGTCAATATAAATGAGTCAGATAAAATTAAATTATTAGAAGAATTTTTCACTATGTAACAAAAAACAAAATTTGTTTAATTTACTGTTTGTATTTTGAGAACGATTTCCGAAGTGGAAATTGAAACGTCAATAAACGTATTTTTATCTTTAATTGTGGCTTATTCCCAGTTTAATAGTAATTAATTTGTAGGGTATATTCCCATAAGAAACATATACCTCAAAATTCTACAGAGTATGTATTGATCTGACCCAAACGATGTGTCTGTATTTCAAATGAGTTGAATTATCTTGAAGGTTGTTCCATAAGTGTTTATGGTACTTGAAGCTATTGAAATGAACTATGCCTTCTGATTTTGAAAGCAATTGGCCAATGTTACAACCAATACAAAAAATATGAAGAACTTTAAAACAATACAGCCCTGCATTTGACTCGGCTCGAAAGCAATACACCATATTACTGTGACGTCAGGCTACCATTATTTGAGGATAAGTATTTCTTGATTCTAAATAAATCCGTCTCTTATTCTTATAGGCATCGTAAACAACGTTTCCCAAACAAAGTAAATATTTTCTTTTCGAAAATTAATATTTCCACTGTGTGAAGAAGTTCACAACGGATAAATGGATCCTAAAACGTCCACGCTGGACAGCGTGGCTTCACCGATAATACTTCTCTTTTAAAATAAATAATAGACAAAATATACCTTTGCGAGTATTAAAATATACATATGTTAAGGAAATTTTAGATTAAAAAATCGGTTGCCCAAAATTTATATTTATAAAATAAAGATGTTTGTGCAATAACATTCAAAAAAATTAGCGACATACTAGCCATAGACATTAGGCTTATAGCTTACAGGGTGTTTCAAAAAGGTATGTCATAAATTAAATCACGCATTCGGGGACAAAAATAAATTGATTAAATCCAACTTACCTTAGTACAAAAGTGTATACAAAAAAAGTTACAGCCCTTTGAAGTTACAAAATAAAAATTGTTTTTTTTTGCATTATCTCCTAAACTACATACTTGACATTTTGTAATAAAAATGGATACGTTACTTTCTTGTTCTGAAAGTATTTTTCATAAAAAAGAAACAAAATAAGCGCACAGAAAATTTTCATTACCTTAAAAAATTACATGCAACTAAATAAATGGCTTAAATGAATTAACAAGTACAAAAAATGTCTATAACCGCTATAAATATGATGTTACAATAAATGTTCAAAATGACCCCCATTTTCTTCAATACACATTCGGTATCGATTTAATACGGAAAACCGAATGCGCTGAAAAATCATATTTTTCTGACGAAATTGATTTGCAGCTTCAATTATTCTAACCCTCAATTGTTGTTCGTCATCTATTGTTACAGAATACACTTTCTCTTTCATGAACCCCCAAAAGCAAAAGTCCATGGGGTTAAGACCTGGACTTCTGGGTGGCCAAGAAATAGGTGTGTCACGACTCCCTCCAATCCACCGACCAGGATACTGCCTGCAAAGGTATTCCCGGACTTCATTACTGTAATGTGGTGGAGCGCCATTTTGTAGAAACCACATATTTTGCCTTATTGCAATATTCACTTGTTCCAAATACTTTTGTAAATCGTTTGCCAAGAACTGCAAATAATTATCACCATTTAAATTGTTGGGAAGAAATACTGAGCCTATTAGATTGTTATCAACAATTCCTGCCCAAACATTAACTTTGAAAGTCCTTTGGTGATGAGTCGTTTTTTTTGGCATGAGGATTTTCGTCGGCCCAAATGTGCTCGTTATGATGGTTTGTTATTCCATTTCTACTGAAGGGAGCCGTCGTTGGTAAACAAAATATTTCTAATAAAATTAACATTTCAAGTGTTTTCCATTAACAACCAATCGCAAAATCCAATCCTTTTAGGATAATCTTCAACCAATAACTCTTGAACCGTTGTTAAGTGATAGGGTTTAAGCAGCTGCTTCTTCAAATGCCTCCAAACCCTTACGCGAGGAACATTTAGTTGAGCAGCTATTACCATTGTACTTGTTCAAGGGACTTTTCAATGATTTCTAAAATATCTTCATCAGTTGCATCCTATATTGGACGACCACTATTGCCAGCAACTTGCGGTTGGAATGTACCCGTTTCTCGTAAACGACGATCAATGGTCAGAAATAATCGTCTATCGGGTGTATTTCGATTGGAGTATTTTACTGCATAACGCCTTGCCGCTGCTGCACTATTTCCTTGACATTAACCTACGATATTCCCGATAGTTTATTGAAATCATAATTTAATCTGATCCAACTTACCCAAAGTTAAATGCATATCTGCGATTTCCTGAAATGTGTAGGCCATTGTAATATCAAAATTTTTAATATTAATCTTATTCACACAATAAATGATAGCTTCAAATTATTGACTATTATTGATGGAACTGTTTGTAATTATTGTATCCGTAGAAACTAATTGAAATTTTATGGCCAACTAGGAAAAAACTAGTTTCTCGAAAAAGTGATAAGAGGCAAAAAAAGTTTTAAAAATAATGTGTTAAACTAATGATGCCACAAAATTCATTTGATTTGAACGTACTCAAAAGTTTGAGGGGATTTAGGGCTGCATACCCCCTTAAAATTTTTCGGTGAGCTTACATTTTGTTGTTTCTTTTGTATGAAAAATGCTTTCAGAACAAGAAAGTAACGTATCCATTTTTATTACAAATTGTCAAGTAGTTTAGGAGATAATGCAAAAAAACAATTTTTATTTTGTAACTTCAAAGGGCTGTAACATTTTTTGTGTCCACTTTTGTATTCAATCAATTTATTTTTAAACCCGGAATGCGCGATTTAATTTATGACATACTTTTTTGAAACACCCTATATATACTTAAAAAAATATGGGCACATGTATGCTATATATCACAACGTACTGTGGTTCTGAATCCATTTTATTGTTGTTCGGAAGCTATGTTCTGATGGTATTTTACGTGGTCATCCAGAAAGTAAAGAACTATTACGTATCATGACGATTTCGTGTGCGCCAGTTACCTCTGTCTGTTGCATCGGTGTGAGCCAAGTCCCGTTACTGTGTGGTCAGGCGTCTTTGTTCTATAACATTTTTAAATGGCGCCGCCCATTGAAAATCCCGTCAAATATTATGTACGCAGTGTGATTAGGTGTTTAAATGTACGGGATTAATTCACGTAGACTTATTTCTATTATATCTTGACAAAAATCTTTTAAAATGAGTGAAAGCGATAGTGATCATAATGATATTAATTTAACTTATCGGAAAAATAAAGAAATAAAAAGAATCGACGAATATAGAAATCAAGTAATTAAACGAGTTGGAGTCAAAGAAAACGAACACGTCAAGTACTTCTTTGGTTTCAATGTTATTGTTGATCCCAAACTACATGTCACTAAGTTGTTCTTCTATTTTTTGATACATCCTTGAGTGCAAGATTCGAAGAAACATTTTTAAAACATGGTTCATCAAGCTGATGTTTCGGTAGTCACTACATCTTTTCGCATTTGCTTTTTTAGGTATCGTCACAAAAGTTGAGTCGAGTCCCAATTTCCAGGTGGGTCCAATCAGTATTGGATTGAGACCTATGACACCTTATAAGGACACCTCATAAGACACCCCTGAAATTGGAGTCAAGATCGTTGGTATAAACTTTACCAGGTTTGTTGCAGTTTGTTCGGATGTTTGCAAAACAGTAAATAATTGTAAGATCAACTTAATTAGTCTAAAAAGGATCATGATAAAGCAAACTTAAACTTTTACTTCATTTTAAACATAAATGATTTTAAATAAGATTGGAGGCTTCCACGGACAAGGTCAGAATTAACGAATCGTCTTCCAGCACTTTAAGATCCTAGAGCCGGGGGAAGAATATACTTAAGTATTGGGCTTAGTATAACTCGTCATTCAGATCGTCGGTTATTGCCGTTTACCATTGGTGGTAAATCTTTGAAAAGTGGCAGAAATTGGGAAATGTTCCTGTTGGTCCTAAAATGCTCCTTATATATTATTTGTGAAGAATATTGTTATTCTGGATACGACGGCGATGAATATATGGAAAATAGAAGACATATGTGGTATGTGTAGAATTAGATTTAGATGCCAAGTGACGTGGAAGAGTATTTAGATATGGATGGGCAAGCTAAGAGTATTAACATAGAGGTACATACAGCTGAAATAGAAGACCAATACCCGACATACGAAGAAGTAATACAGGCAATTAAAAAACTCAAAAATAATAAGACACCAGGTAGCGATGGTATACCCGCAGAGTGCTTAAAACATGGAGGAGAAGCGTTGTACAGTTCGATATACAAGCTAATTCAAGACATTTGGCAAGAAGAAACAATGCCAGATGAATGGAAAGAAGGGGTTATTGTACCAATACACAAACAAAAAGGAAACAAAAAGCAATGTATTAACTACAGGGGAATAACACTGCTAAACACCACCTACAAAATCCTTGCAAACATCCTGCTAGAAAGAACCAAAACATACACAGAAGAAATCGTTGGAGATTATCAATGCGGATTTAGACCGGGCCGCTCTACAATTGACCAGATATTCACAATACAACAGATAATGGAAAAATGCTGGGAGTTTGATCGTGAGCTTCATCAGATGTTCATAGATTTTAAACAAGCATTTGATAGAGTATGTAGGGACAGACTGTGGACAGCGATGCAGGAACTTGGCTTTCCAAAAAAACTAGTCCGGTTGATACGGATGTGTATGGAACGGTTACGATGTAAGGTGAGAGTTAGACAATCAATACTCGGAGACATTTGAAATAAACAATGGACTAAAACAGGGAGATGCACTTTCACCACAACTCTTCAACTTAGCTCTGGAGCACATAATCAGAAGTGCAAGAATCGAAAAACCGAATACAGTATTTCATCGAGAAGGACCAAACTTACTACTGGCATTTGCAGACGATATAGATCTAATAGGAAACACGCGATTAAGGATGAAGGAGACTTTCGTAAGGTTTGAGAAGGAAGCAGAGAAGATGGGGCTCCAAATCAACGAAAACAAGACGAAATATATGAATATGAGCCGCAATAACCAAAACAGAGACAGAATCGGTCAGAACATTACCATCGATGACTTTAACTTTGAGCGCGTTAGAGAATTCAAGTATCTTGGAACAACAATAACTGAAGACAATAACGGATCACAAGAAATAAACAACAGGATTCAGGCCGGCAACAGATGTATTTTTGCCCTCCAAAACCTTATAAAATCAAAACAACTAACACGACGTACGAAGATACAGGTCTATAAAACAATCATAGACCCGTTGTGATGTATGGAAGCGAAACGTGGACGATAACAAAGGCAAATGAAGAGAGACTACGTGTTTGGGAAAGAAAAATCCTAAGGAAGATCTTTGGTCCGGTGCTTGATGAAGCATCAGGACAATATAGGATAAGAACTAATAAAGAGCTTGAAGAACTTTACCCAGACGCCAACATCATAAAAGAAATAAAGTCCAGAAGACTCCAATGGGCAGGACACCTCAGAAGACATTCTGACGAACGAACAGTAAGACTGGTGTGGGAGGAAGATCCAACTGGAAGGAGACCACGCGGACGCCCTCGTCTCCGGTGGCGAGATAATATAGCAGGAGACCTAAGCACTATGGGCGTGGAGAATTGGATGGAGGTTGCTCAAGACAGAAAACAGTGGAGGCATGTTGTCGAGTCGGCTAAAACCCGCGAAGGGTTGTAACGCCACGGAGTAAGTAAGTAAGATGGGCAAGCTTTTGGATTGTGGACCTAGAGTTACCTCCCGAGAGAATATTTCTTTTGGGCCGGTATATTGGTGTGATAAAACGTGTAAATAATACTATATGTATGAGTCTGTTTATTTGTATCTCGAATGAAGCAATCAAGCATTCCACCTATGATTGACCATCACGTTAAGAAAATGAAGTATCCATTATATTTTATCTTAGTTTTAAACCTTATAGTTTGATGTGTATTCAAATGATCGAGAACATCAGGACGAATATGTTGACTACGAGGCCAGATGGTAAAAGTAGCATTAACATTCATATCAGAGCCATACTTTCGGTTTAAGGGGATGTGATCCCAGAATTAAGAATTCCGTGAATTACCGGCGATGAAAGAAGAAAGAAGGGTACATATTGTGGCTCCAGATACTTTTTTGAAGAAATTATCTTTAATAGAAAAATAAATACAAGAAAGGCATTTATTTGCAAGATACTCCAGAACCAAAGACGTGGCAATGTCTAAATGATCACGCAAAACAACGAGAAAGTACTGGATGGAAACGTTAATGTATAGGCATAGCACATCAAACACCACAAGAATATTTAGGAAGTCAACAGTTGAGTGCGAAATCAAGCTAAAGAAATCTGTGGAACTGCCGACATAGAAAAAAATACGACCACTATAAGTTGTCAATTGGTTTGATAATTCTTTGCTTAATTTATTTTTATTTGTTTTGTAAGTATGTTGCTATGTCCGTGAAATAAATGATTTTGATTAAGATCTACGAATTATACAAATAACAATTAACTTTCATTTAATAACAATTAACTAGTTATATTATTAATTTACAATGAAAAGTTAAAAAAGCGTTTACAAATTTGTGTCTACAGGTGAATGCAAATTACTACATTTGAGTGAATACATATTTTTGAAAAATGTATGCATTAAGTGCCTGATCAACAATTATTTTGTTATATATGTGTTTAATAGATCTTCTGGACAACCAACCTATCAAAAATTAGAAGTGTTTACAAAAAGAGAACTGAACAAAAAATCACTCAAAATACAAAAATGTTATTCACAAAGACCGGTCTAATGGGCTTTTCTAAACTAGCAGTTCCATGTTTTTTACACAAATGTGAATAAGTTACCTGGACCACTTTTTAATATCTTCTCGACATTTTCAACGGTCAAAATCTTCAACACAGAATCATCAAACGAAGCTCTGGCAGTTCTTAGTAGCACCTCCGCATATTGTCGATCTATGTCATAACAAGCAGGTACATCGGGTACAAATGATTACATTAGATAATTAGTTTTAGACCACAGCTATATCCTGAACTACTTTAAAAATATTATTTTGAGTTCTCTTTACTTACAGCTTGAACTTTTGTACTATATGTTACTTTTGTTGTGTTAATAATAACTTTATTAATATAAGAATAATGTTATTTATTAATATTAACATTTTCATTTTTTATAAAATGAATATTTTTTTATTCATGTGAGAGATGTAACTTGTGATGAAGAAGGAGTATTCAGGGCATAAATAGGAGAGAAAATTAGTTGAAACATAGAAGGCATCCTAATAAAATTTGGAGAAATGGCTAGTAAATGTGCTAGCAGTGGTTGAAAATGTCCACGATTCATATCCATACGTGACCACTGGTCTAATTACTGTTTTGTACATTCTAAGCTTAGGCTCATGATTCAGTCACTTACTTTTCATTAGGTCTTTGTATTCATAAAATCATAGAAGCACTGACTGCCGCTAAGGATCCGTGCTTGTATTTTTTGACTGACGTTGTTGCTGTCATTTAGTATTGAGCCTAGGTATAGAAAGGTGTGGCATATTTGTAGGTATGGTTGTCCACCTTTATATTCTCACGTCGATTCGACTTTGTGCACTCCATACATTTTGTTTTTCTATCATTTATATTTAGAACAAAAGAAGCGACTTCCAGTTTCAAATATGTAGCTTTTTCCCTTAATGCCCTTCTATTGCGGCTTATTATGGCAACATCATCCGCATACTTGAGTGGATCTTGTATTATTACAGCCACTTATATCCAGTTTTCTGATAATAGCTTCCAATTTAGAGTAAAAAGTGTTGTTGATAGGACATTCCCTAGCCTAATTCCATTTTCAATATCAAATGTCTTTGTCTTATCCCCATCTATTCTCAACATGACTTTGGAACCCTCGAAAATCTTTTGTATAAGTTTAACTAATTATTTCGGTATTCCTAACATGGATAGTTGTTTTAACTCTTTTTTTTTCTGTCAATATAAAAGTTGGAAATTGGTATGGTATATTCAGTACATCTTTCATGTGTAGATACCTCTTAACATATACATACGTTTTCACCAATTATATCTTCCGAAAATGATTCTAAACGGCTGTATATAATTTCTGATATCTTGTAGGTGACATTAAACATTGTTATGTCCCTATAATTTTAGCACAGTCGTTTGTTTTCGCCTTGTACATACGAAGTATGTTTTCAATCCTCTGAGATGAAGTGAAGGAAAGGTTGCCAGTGTGAGTTCCTCTTAAGAAATTGGGAAACAATCAAACCAAAAAACTCTCAATCTTGTATAACTAATTAATAAATAATGTTGATGATGTTATATTTATACAAGTTTGTAGTCTTTTCCCAATATTATGTTCTCTGGATAACTTCTAGTGTCCATATGCGGCAGATTAGTTATATGGATAACTTCCATAGCACATATCCACCATTTTTTATCAGTGCTGCATCATTCTATCTGTGCCAGGACTTTATTATTTTTCAGATGTTTTAAGATGTATATAGTTTAAGCAAAATAATGGCATAACAAAGGCAATAAAAGAAACGGAAAAGAAGTGTTGCCTGACAGTCGTGACCCATAAAAAGACCAAGAGGCATATAAGGACTAATCTGTCAGCTGTAAGCTGACTAAGCCTTAATATTGTTTTTGATGGAAGGCATGTTGAGCAAATGCGTCGCGTTAATAATTAGGGCATGAAATTCGGTTGGGCAGAGATAACCAGACATGTGAGAGCTCCCATGTCGCATAGGATTAACATGGGCGGGGGTTGGTGAATTAAACTGTGTATTTAAATCGGACCTACCCATATGCCTCAAAGGAAAAAAAATTACCAGTGTGACTCACCATCTCCTCACTTATGAAGCGGAAACATTAACAATCAGAAAAAGGTACTAAACAAGATTCCCGTGAACAAGAGAGCTATGGAGCGCCAGATGTAAGCGAATTGGGCAGAACACATCGTAAGATTATATGACAATCGATGAATAAGACGTATCGTCGAGTGGGAGTCAAGACAAGAAGTATTACGAAGCAGAAACCTCCCACCAACCAGATGGACTGACGACAGCTGGACTTATGCCCAGCAGTGGACACGTATAGATTAATGAAGATGATGAATGAATAATTTGCTATCAATATATAACAATATACAAAAATATTGTTTTCATCTTTGTATTTTTACAGGTGTATATAAGTAGTGATATTTGTAATGAAATAAAATTCCATTTAAAATTAATTTTTTCTATAAGTATCACTTTACAAACAAATGCAAACTTCTAACTTTTAATAAACATAAATGGTATAGCTGTATTCCAAATACATTTGAACCCATAAATATAGCAAAAAATAAAAAAATCAAGCCATAGTTAAATTCTAATATACCACTTATTGAAAAAAATAAAGTGAAAAAACTACATCTACATCTGAATTTTTAGTAAATGATAACATTTATATTTCTAAGTTCAAACGAATTAAAATATGCATATTATCGTATATATACGAGTATGTTTCAAAACTGTGAGAGTCCTTTACCTTTACCTAATAATGTTACTATATAAGTAGCAGTACAAGTTTAAAGATCCGAGCCAACAGGACTAAAGCGTCTGATGCTGTCCTGTATATAGCGTGAAAAAAAACGTCAAAGAATGCACCATTGCCCAGTACGTTCACATGACTGTATTTTGACAGTCCTCCATGTATATCGGTAAGTGTAAAGGTGGTGAGAGTGTCTTGTACACAAATCTTGTAGATAAATTGTAGACTACTAGGCAGGAACGTTGTCCTAACCGAAAAATACTTCTTTTTTACTATTTTTCTACTTTTTGTTATCTGGATATTGCAGTCTGCATATTTTCTCCTTAATATATAAAAGCTAATGTTATCGCCCTATCTCGTTGCTATATCACCGTTTCAAAATCATGGAGCGTATGATCCTAAATCATATACAAGCAACCATAGACGAAACTTTGATACGGGGACAAGCTGGTTTCCGTCCTGACCAATTCCAACGTGGCCAGAGCCTCAACCTGATCCATCATATTGAAGATGGCTTTAAAAGAAAGTAGACAACGGGCATGGCGTCCGTTGACCTTTCCGTAGCGTATGACACGGTAAGTCATAAAAGACTAGTCCCTAAAGTGTGCAAAGTGTTAAAATACATCAAATTAACCAACTTTATAAATATGGTGTACACCATAAACATGACTGTATAAACAGTCGATGGAGAACCAACGGAGAACGGATTGGTCCAACGTAGTGTGCTGGCTCCCCTGCTATAAACAAAAAGCCAAAACATCATGAAACAAAACATTTCATATACGCAGATGACAAATACCGGTATTTACTTTTCATTAAAATAATAAAGAAACTGACAAAAAGCTTTAACTTATGTGGTCGGCTTAGGAATTAAAGTACTATCGAACCCCAAAATATCTAGACGTTACCCTCGACAGATCCCTCACATACAAACACTATTGTCAGACCACAAAGATAAAAGTCATATTAAGAAATAATATCTTGAAGAAACTGCTAGGTACAACTTGGGGTACTCATCCACATGTCCTTCCTACCTGAGCGCTTGCACCAAGTTTCTCTACAGCCGAATATGCGGCTTCATTCTGGAGACTCTCAACATACGCCTCGCAGGTGAACAATGGTCTCTAAAATCTACTCCATCGTAGGAATAGCTCCACTTAAGATCAAATGAGCTCTAGCCGTAGAGGCCGAAAAGACAAACAAGCTAAAGACCACCATAACCTCTGCATGATCACGTCGAATATCCCGCCCGAATTAAGTCACGCTGCAGCTTCCTTTATCACACAAAACAGCTGGTGACTTCACCAAGCAGATGGAAGAGAGAACTTTGGAGTCGACACGATCCACAACCTCTACTTAACCATAAGAAGGAACTATCTGCCTGATCAAAGTTATCTTTCTTCATTTGAAATCCCCTAAACCGTCTGCGGAGTGGATTGACTTTATCTGATCTGCAATTCAGGCAAAGCGATATATTGGAGATGCACTTTTCGCTTTAGAAACGTTGATTGGACAATTAAAACATGTTAAATAGGAAGCTATTTTGTTTTGACCTCTGATGATGATATATATCTCACACTACATGGTATTTTTATAATTATGAGTTATAAATTTTTAACAAAAAACAAATCAGATGTAAATATTGTTTTTCTACTTATTTTAAGCAATAAAATCTTAAAATGGCACTATTAGCTCAATAATAGTTAATATTGGATATTTTAAATTATTTAAATCAATATTATATAATCTAATAAAAAACAAATTAAATAGTAGTAAGCTAAAACTTTAAACTTAACTGATTGGTTATATAGTAACTACATAATATATTACAATATATACTTAAATCAAAACTATTTATTTATTCATTATATAATTTTTATGTACATACTAACCTTCAATAGACTGTTTCTCGTCGTGTTTTTGTTGTTCCTTATTAGGATCCAAAAATCTACCTGCAGTGGAAGAAAAGTTTTGATAAGACATTTCCATATACCGTTTGCGAATTTGCAATGCCTGAACAATGAGTTTGGAAGCTCTTTCTAGATCCTCAAGTGGTACCTAGTAAAAAAATTTTAAAATTCGTCAATTTAACCAACTAAAATATAGAAAAACTAAGCCATCTAAACAATCCGTGCCGATCGACTAAAGAACTGATAATCAGTCCCAGCTTTTCAAAATATGTTTGTGATAGGTAACGAATGATGGACTTTCAATAAATAATAGATAGCAGCTTTAAATGACACTGAAGATGAAATCAAAATCAACGAACAGACTATTAGTAATTTTCGCTATGCTGATGAGATAGTCATTATAGCTAATAGCCCAGAAACGCTACAACGACTAATAGATAGAATAAACACTGAAGGAGAACGACGGGGTTTGAAGATTAATATAGACAAGACGAAGGTAATGGTGGTTAGTAGACCACGAAATATGCAATTAAATATAAGAGTAAACAATAGAACATCCAAAAGGTCCTTAAGTTCAGATATCTCGGTAGTTGGATAACTGAAGATCTAGATCCAGACATAGAGATAATACGTAGCAGGATTTAGCAAGCCAGAACAGCATTTACTAATATGAGAACCTTGCTAAGCAACAGCAGTCTTAACGCTTCGATATTGCTTTGTAAAATGTTACATTTATAATCATGAATGTGTTGCTTGTGTGAGTCCAGTTCAAATAGGTAAAGAAATAATAAATAAGACTTACTCACAATCAATTTAATTTAACTATCAGACGACCGGTTTCGCTTTCTACAATATGCAAAGCATCTTCAGGTCTCGATACAAAGTTAAATAAATGCTGAAATGATAAAACCCATATTAGGGTGTTGTCTAATAAAGATAAACAAATTAGATGTTGTAAATTACAATAATTATGCCAATATTACATGTCTGTGGTTTTATTTCAAAATGATTAAATTGAATAAAAAGGTATAAAAAGTTTTAAAAGTTTAAACGGACAAGGTAAGGCCCACAAATTGTTATAAAATAGTCTATTAGACTGTTATAAATTAATAAATGAGCAAATAAATAAACATTACTTACATGCCGGTAATCTATTAAATGATGGATGGTAGAACATGGTTGAAACTACTATGTATTGTTGAATGGAGAACTCAATACTGCTATTGTAGTTGTTTGACAGTAAACGGGAAGTTCTTGAGGAGATAGATTTGATCCAATGAAGCAGAGATATGTGTGTGATTGTTTGTTAAATGAAAGTGATGTTATATACCATTGTATTATTTAAAAGTTTTTTATACTTATTCGAGAGATATATTTATGAAATGTGTGTTATTTATTGAGTAATTGTTTTATGAAGTGACAGTTTTATGACAATGAATAAGTTTAGATGTACAAATTGTGTGGGTACCCACACCTTGTCTGTTTAAACTTTTAAAACTTTTATAGCTTTTTATTCAACTTACTTATTTGAAATAAAACCACAGACATGTAATATTGGCATAATTATTGTAATTTACAACATCTAATTTGTTTATCTTTATTAGAAAACACCCTAATATGGGTTTTTATCATTTCAGCATTTATTTAACTTTGTATCGAGACCTGAAGATGCTTTCCATATTGTATAAAGTGAAACCGGTCGTCTGATAGTTAAATTAAATTGATTGTGAGTAAGTCTTATTTATTATTTCTTTACCTATTTGTTACATTTAATGTATATAATGGACCATAAAGCCCAATGTGATAAACCGATTGGAGGCCTTTGAAATGTGGTTATTTAGAAGACTACTTAAAATTCCCAGGACAGATCATACAACAAATGTCGATGTATTAAATCGAATGGGCAGAGAACGAGAATAGCTGCCAATAATAAAAAGAAGAACAACTGCTAATCTGGGTCATATATTTCAAAATTACAAGTGCCAGTTCTTAAAGCTTATTATGGAAGAGAAGATAGAGGGAAAACGGGGCATCGGAAGAAAGAAATACTCATGGCTCAAAAACATAAGGGATTTGACAAACCTCGATACCCATGCACTCCTTAGAGCCACATAAGATCGAGAGGAGTATGCCAGAATTTGTCGCCGCATCCACTAAGTGGATAGGGCAGCATAACAAGAAGAAATAATAGTTTTTTAGGAAAGAAGCATTAAAAAAAAGAAGCTTTTAGGTAAAATCAAAATTGTAGAACAAGCATGAAAAAGTGGGTAATTTTTTTTTTTGAAAATAAATCAATCAACCAATCAAACATTATTAACAAACTGATATATACAAAAAATAAGATTACTTTAAAACAATTATTTTAAAAAATACATTATTCTCGCGTGTGCATTAAACATATATGCTTAATAAAAAAAATGTTCTTTCTTTGACTTTAAAGGAATAATATACTTTCTTTATTCTGGACTAGCACTAATACGTCAGTCGGCAACGCCTGCTGAAGTCGTCAATCTGTTACTCGATGACACAATTATTGACCAGATTATTGAGTACACGAATGAACGGATTACAGGATTACAAAAAACTTAAGGATTTAATGCTTTGAATTGTCAATTTATAAGCCACGTTGATAAAACCGAAATATTAGCGTTTTTTGGACTACTGTATTTGGCAGGCCTGTTCAAAGTATTCAAGTCTAACAATGAATATATAAATTCCCTCTTTGCAACTGATGGTACAGCTCGTGACGTAGTCCGTTTCGTAATGACAGCATAAAAATTAGTTTTCTAGTAATAGCTTTGAGATTTGACGATTCAAATGCCAGAAATAAGCGTAATCAATACGGGGGCAAATTGGCAGCTATTTCTAAAGTTTTTAATCGTTTCGTGAATAACTGTTATACTAACTATTCATTTGGAGAATATATAAACGTATTTATAGATGAATCTTGGTTGGTTTTCGAGGTAAGCGCAAATTTAGAATGTTTATGAAAGTAAGGCAGAAAAATATCGATTCAAATAATGTGCATTTATAATGTCTGCACCCACTATTTATTAAAAGCTTTTGTATAAGCTGGAAAAGAAAACAGATTACCGAATCACAAGGAGATATCCATACCAGCTCTCAATGTTCTTTCGTTAGTTGGTCCAATAGTGAAATCTAACCGCAATGTGACTGGGGATAACTGGTTTTCCTCGCTAGGGCTGATCAACGAGCTACAACAACGTAAACTTACTTATGTAAGTACTATCAGAACAACCAAAAGACAGTTGCCGACCAATCAACGCGAGGTTTATTCTTCAGACTTTGGTTTTTCTAAAGATGTAACCTTGCTTTCTCGCGTACCAACAAAAAATAGATCAGTTTGTCTCATGACAAAGTTTTGCAAACAGAAAAAAACTGTCAGATATAATATATTTTTACAATGTTAGTAAAGGCTTACCAGCGTAAATGTTGGTATTTTATATAACAATGCCCATCAAAAATCTGAATTGAAACGGCAAAAATTTATCATCGCTTTAGAAAAAGAACTCATACAGGACCGCTTAATTCCAGCGTGTTCAAACAGTAAATATTCCCAGGGAATTAAGATAAGTTATTCGTCGAGTAGGCCATATCGCACACGATAACCAAGACCAAGATACGCCCATTGAAAGAGCATCTAAACACGCAAGGTGTTATATTTGTCCACGTAATGATAACAAACAATCATGTGTATGTATAACATTTTTAACAAAAGTTATAAACAAATACTTGTAATAGATGTAAGCATCAGCACCTTGTTTGTTGATTTGTTTTATATTCGCAAATTAACTTCTGATCTGAATTTTTTAAGATATATGAACAGTTCTAAATGAGAATTCTTGTATTTTCGACACGATAATGTGTTTTCTGTCTGTTTCAAGATTTTCAACATTAACCTAGTTTTGTTATTGACCCTGTATAGTTTGTTCCTTAATCATTCGTAGTAAGATATGCTGGTTTCAATAGCTTTATTATTAGCAATATACTACTATTTTCACTGTTGTATATTTATTTTTTGTTCTATTTTACACAAAAAATCCAAAGGTCTAATTTGGCCCCGCCATACCTTAAACGTGTTGTTTTTTTCACCATGTAGCGTTTTATGTTTAATGTCTATATAATATTATAAATTCGGTTTTAAATCTTTGTAGTAACGCCCCTGGTTGTTTATCTCAAGTTATAGCAAGTTTTTTTTTTATATTTCGGCGGAGAAGTTAAATGTATGTTTTAAATTTTGATATTCGAACTAGAATATTTCAAGTTTTTTTGACGAGATAAGGCAAAAATATAGATGTTTTGTTTCTGTTACATTGTCAGGTAGAAAATTATTCCGCTTAAAATAATCAATATAATACGTGTATTTCTACCGATTCAAAAGTAAATATAGATGTTTTTGTCTGTGTTTACATTCAAATCTCCAACTTTCTGTTACATTGTCAGGTAAAAATAAAGATGTTTTGTGGTAGTTCGTAGGGACGAGCGAGGGGTAATATTGTTTGTTTAGGTTTTGTGGCGCAACTTTTTCGGAGAGGTGAAAAGAATTGGGATTTACGTTGAAATTTTAAAACTGAAGGCAGATAGACAGTCAAGCAAGTGAAAGTCAAGCCTGATCAACCGAACGATGTAGAGTCAAGATAGCACTTAGACGAGGTGAAATGTATGGGGCAAATTTGAATCAAAAGTCGATTCAATTTTTTTGTGTTATGTCTAAGACCGGTAAGATGTTAATACTCTTTGCATTAATAGCATTTAGACAGAGTAATCATCGGAAGATTTATAGCAGTGTACCGAAGACTAATGGAATTTTTGAAGATTATATATAGGATGTCCCACCAGTTTTTTTTGTTGCCTGCTTGATTCTCCACCGACCATTTACGTCAGATCTTCGTTCCTGAGTATGGAAATGGTTCCCTGTGTTCCAGTTTGAGAATTTGTCCTTGCAGCTCCAATCCCAGAGATTTAGCAAGTTTTGTTTCAAAGTTAAGTTCAAAGTATGTGAATTAAGGTAACAATTCAATATATTATATTTTTTCCAAGTTATATAGACATTTTTAATAATTGCTTTCATTAAAATAAAAGAATTTGTAATAATTAAAGTTTTATATTATGTTAGAGTCGTAGCTAAAAAATGTCATATTTTATTCTGTCTTAAAATGTTATGTTGACATATGACATTTTGCTCTAATCCATTGTTGTTGTAAAACAATTTTCATTTGATTATTATATAGAAAAGATATTTCATATATAAGGTTAAATTCTACAGTATTTTTATAAAAAGGATATCCATAAGTTTTTGATAATCTAATTTGGCCATATTATAACCTAGGAACCATTTCAAAATTTTTGTAGCAATCTCTTTTGTAAACAAATAACACGTAAGTTTTTGTTAATTTGTATTATGTATATAGTATGCTTCTTGTGTAATCTGTATTTTTGAAAACTGTTTGTTTGAGACAAAAATAAACGTTTGATTTGTTTGTCTGATCCATTTTGTGTTTTAATTTAGAAAAGTCTCCTAATCCTTGTATGTATTTTTGATTTTAGGAAAGAAGAATTTTTTCTTTCCTTCAGCAAACTAGGATCCTTCGAAGCGGCGCCCTTATCTTAAATGGCTAGAAGCTTCATTTTTTGTTGTATTAATTGCCCAGGAGATTTATGTAAGTATCCCTTTGTTTTCATTTTGTAGATACCCCAATCCAACCAATTTTATTTCAACTTATCCACGACCCAGCTCTCCAACAACCCTCTGAGTGCCGTACGCACTAGTTTCGATTATTGTGTTTGCCCAATCTTCTCTCCCATGTTCTTACCCTGGGGTAAGCAAAATAATTCGTTACAACCATACCAGTTAAGGGTTAATATTTATTTTTTATGAAAGAAGGAATCACATAAGTTTAATCATCAGTGATGTGGGCTGCCCCCGAGAAGGGTGGAGTATTACCCTAAGCACTCAGGTAGCAACTATATGAAGTTAATACATGCGCAATTTGCCCAAAATAAAAGGAAAATGAAGGCTAAACAAAGACAAAGTATTTTTTTTTGATCGGTGGTATCATAAAGTTAATTTCGTTCGAAAAATTAATTTTCTAAAAGTAAATATAGATCATAAAAATTACTTACTCCACTTGTGTCTTCTCCAGAAATTGAAACGCGTTGGAAATGAGGTACGTACAAATCATGATCATCAAGTTCATCTACTTCGGCAGTTCCTTGAATTGATGGTTCATAGTGACTACGCTTATCTTCTAATACCCTAAAACAAAAAAGTGGTACAGCAGGCGGTACTATAGACTAGCGAGAAGCTTCCTACTGTTTTCTGTATTTTTAAATTTTAAATAACATTGTTTAAAATTGAATACAGCAATTTTATTATTTATTTCGTATTTTAATTACGACTGTAACTTTAATAAGGCGTGGTGAATCTACAGATGATTCAAACAAACAAACGATAGGCTAGGATGATTCTAGAATCCACTCGCTGAGAGTCTTGAGTGTGATGAAACGTCTGGTGATAGTAGTGATATCTTCAGTATATTGCAAATGTTTGTGACCCTCGCCTAATTAAAAATTAATATTAAAATTATAACCATGGAATGGAATGAACACTATTTACACAACACTGAAGTTTTTTCATATTGGAGCAAACGACAAAAAAAAAACTAAAACTGAAACAGTAGTAACTTTTTTCAGTTTCAGCTGTTGTACTCTTTCAAGGTTTGCGGATTGTTCCCATTTAAAGCAGATGTTTTGACTACACGAAATGTTTAGGTAAAGAAATAGTAAAAAATTGAAACATTTCAGAAGATCTACGAAAGAAACCCAAGATGGACTATATTACTTTTGTAAATATCTTAGGTTCTGAAAAAGTTCGTATCTTAGAGAATTAAAAAGAAAATCCAATGAACAATCCACCTACGATGAAAATTTGAGTTATTGTTCAAAATTTGGAATTTCTTTAAACATGATCCAAAACATTAGAATAATCCAACGGTTCTCAAAAAATAGAGACACAAACATTAATATTATTCGAAATATAGTGTATATCACATCCCGTTAAATCAGAACAAAGTGGTATCGAAAGTATAAATATTTCTCAGTGTACTAATGATGTCAATACTCTATAATGTAAAACTAATGTTTGTAACTTACCATACATAAGTAAAATTATTGTATAACATAATTTATTGGCAAATATTTTAACTTCTCGATTTGTACCGGAAATAAAAGATAAATGTAACGTTAAACGACTTCGACCGACTAAGAAAGCTTACGAAAGAATGAGGAATTAAAATAAGAAGAGGAAAAACAAAAACAAGAAAGGAATCGAAAAACGGAGAAAAAATTAATAAAAAATCAGTGTAGCAACAAAAAAAGTCAAAGTTTTATTTGTTCATTTTCACTGCGAAAATCTGTCATTTTTTCGCTGTATTACTAAATATCCTTCTACCACAATTTTACAATTATTTCCCACTCTTCAACCCTTCCTACTCACATTTCAACCCACTCCATTAGAAATACAGACAGTTGTATGATAGCTAACAAGCAGACGCTCTCTCTTGTCTGTTGCCTATCGAAAGGAACAGTACTCTCGCTTGCCTGTTACCTATCGTTGGGAACGGACGCTCTCTCTTTTCTGTTGACTATTGTTCGTAACAGAGGTATCCTCTCTACTATTGACTGCCGCTAACAACAGACGTTCTCTCTCTCTTACCCACTTTTAGTTACGCCAAAAATGACCCAAATGCTTTTTTAAATCGTATACAGACGCAAATGTGCTCTATCTCGTGATCTCATTGTTACTACCGCGAGATACGTGTTCAGAAACCGGTACCCGGACAGATTCCCCAACCGCGAGTGAAAGCCTGTAAGTACCGCAATTGTGTTGCAGCAGAGTATTGGTAAGACTTTGTATAAACTTAATTTGCTATAATCTGTATAATCCTTTTACTACACATCCTAATTTAATTGAATGTAATGTAATACAGTCCTCATACACTGGAATTATAGTTATAATTTCACATACGTACACCCTTTTTGTACAATATTTATTTAAATGATATTCAATCGAATAAATTAAGATGCGATGATTGTAGTCTTTACTATGACTAATATTGAATTTCTGTTAGGAATAGATAACATATACCTAACGACGCAACGGTGATCAATTTGTATGTCACAACTGCTTCAATCTAAACGATACTGATTCGGTAATTACAGTCACGAAGATAATGAAGATGAAGACGTTGGAGAACTTTTCGCTCAATACAAAGAAGCATCGAAGCAATAAGAATGAATTGTGTTAACTGTGTATAGGTTCTCCATACTTCAGAGAAATTTTTGGTTTCTCTTATAGTTTTAATTTGTTTCTAGTTTTCTATTGTATTACAACAGAAGTCCAATTACTAAATTTGAGTGTCCCAATAACTATACTTTTTGTAACTATTTTTAACAAATACCTATTAAAAAAATGTTAACGGGAATGACACGTCCATAATTACAAAAGATATTGTGCGCTAAAAATTATAAATTTTGTAGGCAAAATTAATAACGCGGACACATTACACAAGCCCTATCAAGAGCATGTACTGTGAATCTGGGAAGTCTTCACTTCAGCTTAGAAGGATTAGATCCACCATTATATCATCGTATCAGCACAATTCTAAATAACCTAGACATCACTGTACGTTCTATATACACACTTACGAATTCTGATAATCCTCCACCATTTACAATATCTCTCCCAAAGTGCGATATCAGTCTTATATCACTTAAAAAATCTGACACTTCATCATACCTCTTTAAAACCAAAGTCTTAGAGAAGTTAAATAGTCATCACAAGGCCATCCATATTTATACTGATGCGTCAAAATCGGAAAATGGAGTGGGTGCTGCATTTGTAACAACCAGCGAAGAACGGTTATTTCAACTCCCTAAGCAATTTACTATATTCTCTACTGAACTATTTGCCATTCTTCAGGCAATAAAATTCGTCAATGAAAATAACATTGTTAATAGCCTAATAATTAGAGATGCATTGAGTTCATTACCGTCATTACAACACCCTATTTTAAGTTTAATTAAGTCGGAACTCATGATATGACCAAATCAATAATTGAACTGTTCAGTTTTTTTGGACACCTTCAATAGAAGGAAATTAAAGAGTCGACAACGTTGCAAAACAAGCAATTGAGAAACCAATTTCATTGCCAATGTCTACTTGTCACCACCTTGATGTCAAACTATATTTTAAAAAGAAAATAATGAACAAATGGCAGGAAACATGGGATGTCTCAAATTCTAACCTTAGATCAGAGATCAGAGAAGATGAGATCAAGTTTTCATCTCCAGACTGCGATTTTAACACACCAAGATCACACATGATTTTCTACTACAAAAGCAATCAAAACCTTTGTGTTAATAGTACATCACTTATTAGTGGAGTATCCGTTGTACGCATTTGAAAGACAACATGAATAGTTACCTACAACAATAAAAGACATTCTAAGTGAACATAGTGGTCACGATGGTACCATACTTTTTTTGGTTTCCTCAGAACTAATCAACAAAATCTAATTGTATTCTTTGTTTTTTTTTATTTATGTTATCTGTAAAATCGGCCATTGCTAATAACCCTTGTGGTTGAAGCAGTTTCAAACAAGAAAAAAATTGATAACGAAACTCTATGTATAAAATGTCTAGAAAAAATCTTTATACTATTGAATTAAACATGTGACAATCACTTAAAATAACATAAATAAATCACCTGTCATTCCAAAAATCTAAAGAAGACAAAAACATTTTTGTGGTAGCTAATAGTAGTGTTTAAAAGCGGCCTTTTGCTGGAAACGTCGTCAATAAACTAATCGAATCGAAATATTTGTGAATTGTAGTAGATATTGGGATTGATCTATCTTCTCCCTGAATATTAAATCATTAAAGTTTTTACTGGACTACGTATTGAAAGCGATCAGTGGCGGCGGTGTTTGTTTTGGTTTATAATGAAATATTTGAATAGTATAACAAATAGGTCTTGACTGACCCTTTTTTTCCTTATAGTTTATCATAATGAAAATAGTAATAGACCATTGACATGAAAGTATAGTGGTATAAGATAAACAAACATTAAGGTCCACGGTTAATACTGGTATTCTGGATAATAAATATAAAAGAGAGCAAATAATGCATAAATTAAAAACCAAATAGTAGCAGATCCGCAAATAAACACCAAAAAATGAAAGTTATGATACTTAAACCCCAAATAAATAGACCTATTTCAATTGAAAGAAACCTTGCCATTAAAAATATTAACAATCTCTACATACACATCTCAAGAGGTGTACGTAGAGACGTCTATAAGAATATAGCAGGAATTCCGCTCTAGTGTATAGGATACTAGAAGGTAATAAGGCCAAATAGGCAAAGTACTTTCCAAAAAGTACTCATTTTTTATCCAGTATCAAGATTGTTGTCAGGTTGTTCTACCTTTGCGGTATTTTTCTAAAAACACTTAAATTGAAAAATATCTAGATATTCATTTAGCATTTCAATTGACATTTTCCTCTTGCGAAAGTTATTTTTGTGTATGTCTCTAATTTCCTTCCTTATTTCTTTTCCGTTTATCGGGTATATTTATTTATTTAGCGTATGGCTTTTTAACACGCCAAATATTACAATTTAACATCTTAAATCATTTAAGTATTTAATCTACGCTGGTGTTGCGTACGCAAAGTCCAGTGGATCTTCATCATATTTCCTCAAAGGGTATTCAGGATTACTTTAACAGCTCGATTTTCAAGTCGTTCCTCAAGAATTATAGCAACACCATTTTCATGAACATCATCCGTTTTTTCCGGAGTAATAAGTAATATAACCTCCACTTTTTAGTTCTCGATCCGGTCCATCTAGCTTCGCTAATTCTAAGGACTTGCAGGCCCAGACGTTTCATTTCCAGTTGTACATTTTTTAGCTTTCCTGATTGATATAAAGGTCTAACATTCCACGTAGCAATATGTTTTATTAATGATCTATTTTTATTTTAATTTTTCCCTCCGGAGATTCTTAGCACCCTTGTCCCATTAAAGGGACGCCGGAGACTCGAGGCCGTAGTATGATTTGTATTTGTCATGGAGCTTTTCTTGGGAGATTTAATGCAGTAGTTTTCCCTTTGCTTTCTGCACCGCAGTATCACAGCCAGTTTAAATCATTATAGGATTGCCGCCTGTGGGTGTCTGTCGTCAAACCTGCTGGATGTCGTTCTAACAGCCTTGATTCAGTAATGGCATCACTGCTGCCTAATGCCATGCCCTCAGTTGATCCGCGGGTACTTATTTGGCTAAGCCTTATTGCGCCTAACCTAACGCTACAATGGCTTGCTCCTCTTTCTCAATATCTTTCTCAATATTTTCCGCTCAAATATTCTCAATTGATTTTGATCAGTGGTTCAAAGATTCCCGTCACATTCATATATGGCCAATGGTCTAATTACTGTTTTAGAGATTCTACACTTAGACTCACGACTCAGCAACTTACTTTTCATTACGTCTTTGTAAGCATAAAAGCACTTATTACCGCTAAGAATCCGAGATTGTATTTCTTGAGTGACATTGCTGCTGTCGTTTATTTTGAGCCAAGGTAGGGAACGGTAGAGGCATATTCGTAGGTATGGTTGTCTACTTGCAGATCCTCATGTCGACTGGATTTTGTGCTTTTACTTATAAAGATAGAAGCTCATTTCCAATTCCAATCTATCATTTACATCCGTAAAAGTTTCCATTATAACTTTGTCGATGCTGAACTTAATCATCAGTGATACAGTCGTTAGATTGCGTTGTCCTTCTGATTGAATTTTATACGCCATACCATGGTGTTTGTTACTTACGTTCTCCAGTTGTCTGTTTGTAATTATTTTTATCATAGTTGATTCTAGTGCCCCGACTACAATATTTTCTGTCCCTTATATAAGGATTTGTTTAATTTTTAGTAATAATTTATTTTCAGCGGAGAAAAAGGTTGTTACGAATTTTCTTCATGCAGTTAAATATACACGCGCGTATCTGTGCGATGCAATGCGCCGCACAGCGAAGAGAAGGACATGGAACGCAACCGTAGAAGATTTCTAGGCGAAGAAATTCTGTGTGAGCGAGAAGCGAAAAACTACGGAAGTAATACGGAAACTTTTTCTAAATTTCACTTGTCATCGACTACTTTCGACATGTCCAGTACTAAACAAACGTAACCACCTTCACTCATGGTACAAAGATTAAACAGGTATGATACTCCCGAGTGCGAAATTGGGATTCAAGTTCGCGCATGACGTCACAATGAGAGTGATTTTAAATGTTCCCGTAAGAACATCGGCGCTCGGAACACAATTAATTTTTAATTGGCAATAAAAATCATTTTATAGATTAATAGAATTTCTATTGAACTATTTCAGATTTATTGAAATATAGGTGTTTTATTATTTTGATTGAAAAAAATTAATAACTAATACAGTGAACAAAATAATTTAAATAAATTTGTGAATTTTATTTAAAACTTTTTTTTTGTGTTCTTCGCTTTTTAATCCTAGAGAGGTAACCTTCGTAAATTTTAGAAGCTCTCTTTTGATTGGCTTGTTATATTTGGCGCCAATCCCAAGGAGGGATCGAGCTTCGTCTAGTTGCACGTAAACAGATGAAAATAATTGACCATTAATGATATGTAATAAAATCGGCAAACAAATAAAACAAGAGGTTTTAAGTTACAATTTTATTTGATTTTTTTTTATATCTGCTTAGAGTGTTAGGTTTAATTTCTTAATTCTAAAATACATTCGAGATCTAAAGAGATTCTGTAATTATCTCTTACATATTCCTCTTCGACTCTTTTGGAAAGCTTTTCCTGCCTTTTAAATTGATTTACAAATAACCTTCTTGATATGTGACAGATGAAAAGTAACAGCATCTATTCAGCTTAGATCCTTTCTTTGATTCATATTGCAGCAATTCATGCAGCAAATTTGTTTTAAAATCAAGTCAAGTCAGGAAAATTAGATTTTGCACTTACGAACACAAATGTACGGAGGCAAAAATTGATATTACTGCCAGGTGTACCTCTAAAAGAAAAAAACAGACATCCACCTTGAGACGGACTTGTGCAGTAACCATGCATTACGGTAACAGCATTTAATTTTTTTTTAATTATCAAACTAAGCAAATAAAAACATTGAAATTATTGTTTATTATGAAAATCGTGAAAACATGTTTTTGTGTCGAATTACATAAAAATAAATTGCATTTTATACAATATGCTTGGGTTTCGGATATGCATTTTGGAAATTTGCACTGTTTCTTACCAGTACGATCCCGAAATACACACCAGTAACCTATTTGATCGTTACGGATGTCCTCCGTCTGAAGATATGCTCTCTTTGGTGCTCTTGCAGTGGTTTTAGGTGAACAACTGGAAGGTCGGCCAACAGGTCGTTTGACTGGAGCCATGACACACAAGCAGAGCGATTCAGCTACTTGTGTTCTGAACACTGGCAACTCAATTTTTTCTTTTTGTGGATGAATCCTGTGATATAGTAGGTAAGCGTTGATCACCGCCACATCTATGAGTTGGTAAAAAATACGATTATTCCATTTTCTGTTCTTTATATAATTGCGATACCGATCTAACAGTCCATCCATCAAATCAACACCTTCCATATGCCGATTATATTATTTGATCATTTGTGGGCAATCGATTCATTGTGAACTCTTTTTTTTTGTCCCACCGTCTAATTTTTTGGGACTGTACGCTATCATTTCTGGATGCAAATGGTTTCACGCCAACATAAGTCGACAAAGTCGTACATATTTTGTATCGTTCCACAATCAGGGTAATATCTATACCATACGCGTTACCAACAATTTCTTCTGATAGCCACGACAACTTTCTTCTGTTGAACATCTGCGTCGATCGATAATTTGCAATTGGGTACTATGTTTATTCTCACTGTTCCCAAGCTGTATATTTCTCTACTTCTGAGATATGTAAGCATGTCCAAAGACGTATAGAAATTGTCAAAGTATAAAATGTGATTTACGAAATTTGAATGTTCTTTGATAAGCGACCACACATCGAGACAGCCCCAAGTCTGGAGTGTCGTCCAAGATTATATTGTCTCCTGCACCATTGTCAATTTCGAATGAATACGAAAACCCAGAAGTGTCACAAAGGCAAAAAAAATTTAAGCCCCACGTATGTGGCTTGTTGGGCTATATTGTCGAGGTCACTTCCAGTGATCTTGTGCGCACATTGTTTATCTACGCACATACCTAGAATGCTAGGGACTGTTAGAAACCTGTCATTGAAATGTTTCAATAGCGAACGAACTTTGCAGAGAGTCGTATCCAGGGTTCCTTTCCACACTACTGAGTTATCATTATAGTGTAGGTATCGGCGTATGGATTGAAACCGAAGCAAAAGCATAGTCTGACGAATTGCTTAAAAGAGTGTTTTCCCCAATATGATCGGACATTCGGATAGCGATAAACAGACATATATAGAAGAACGCCAAAAAGTTTTCGAATATCGTCGGACTGGATGCTGAATTTTGTCTGTATATCATTTGACGAGCGTACAAGTTTGTTTGCTCAACTACATGATCAACCATTGTGTCGTCAAGAAAATAAAAAAATCATTCGTACGGAGTGGCTAATTTCTAAATTTTTTTCTGAAAACTGCTTTTGGCCTCGAAATACCACCTCATTTACATGAAGTTGAAGGTGTTTACTTTCACAAACAATAGATTTAAATTCGCTAGATCATGTTGTTTAGCTTGTTCCGATATAACTAACCGCCTCGGCTGCTCTGACAGATGAAACTACGGACATCGTTATATAAAATAAGCCATCCACGAAACAGTTTTAATTTAGAGTAGGGAATTTTACACGTCAAAATTGACGTGTCAAATTCCCTACTGTAAGAGTTTTAAGTAGGTATGCAACCAGAATTTCGCCCGTTCATATTAATCTGATTGATCAAAGTCCGCCTCAAGGCGGTTGTGTGCATTAGAGGGTTAATTCAATGGAATTTACGGTTAAAAAATTGCACACATAATTGCAATATATTTTGTACTAGACATCATCCTAGTATGGGTTATTTTGTATTCAGCATTTAGTTTGCCATGTATCGTTGACCTGAGGATGCTTATAAAATTATAGTATGCGAAACCAGTCCTCGGTGGTAGAATAAATTGATTGTGTGTGTAAATCTTATTCTTATTTATTTTACCTAAATATACGCATACAAACAACATATTCAAAATTTAAATAATAATAATTTATATTTCTTATGTTCGAGTCTATCTACGGCTATGGTAATAATACATTTGGATAAATTATAGAGATCCTTTAGTCCCTCATGTAAACGTTTGTAAATATAATTTGTTTTATTTGCATACGTAATAGGTTGATAATTATTTTTTAAAGTGTAATGTCAAGGACTTGCAGCAATTGGCTATATAATTTGTCAACATGATTAAATCAGTTATAACACAAATGTTAGTGTTGTATACTTCTGCGCTCATCTTTATGAAAATCATTTTTGAGTATATGTTAAGCTTTATATAGATATATGTGCTCTTGTACTCATCATCATTCTGGCTTTAAAACCCTGCGTGGGTCCTAGCCTCCTCAAGAATTTCTCTCAAGTCGTCCCAATCCATCGCCTTCCTCGCCATGCACGTATTCCCATATTTTCATCTCTTCATCGAGTTCAAAGAACCTTGTTCTGGGTCTTTCTCTTCTTCTCTGACCAATGGGTCTATCCAGAGCGTTTTTCTAGCTGGGTCATTTTGTTCCATCCACATTTCATGCCCTATCCACCTAAGACGTCCTATCTTAATATGTTTTACGATATCTGAATATTCCTAGTATATTCTATAAATCGAAGTTGTATCGTCTTCTCCACACCCCATTGTCATTCACTGCTCCATAAATTCGCCTTAGTACTTTTCTTTCGAAACATCCTAACATGTTTTCATTCCTTTTTGTTAGAGTCCAGGTTTTTGAACTATAAAATAAGCGGCGTCCTTATTTTAAATAGCTTGAGAACCTTCGTGTGTTTTTGTTGTCCAGTCCCCCTTGTCATTCACTTCCACGACCCAGTTCTCCAAATAAAACCTGAGTAGCCGCAAAAGTTTCGATTTGTTTTGCTTGCCCTATCTCCACCCCAATAACTTCGGTCCCCAATTTTCAACCCCTTATAGTAATACCCTATGTGGTAGGCAAAACAATCGTTCAAATTTGTTTGAGCTTAAAAACATATTACCATGTGTTTACTATAGGAAGAAACTAATATACTGTAATCTTTTAGAGTAAATAAGTAATTAGAGTATATAATTAAATAAGATCATATTATAATACAGTAATAAAAATATTAAATGTAATATAATGTAAATAAATACTACATACTTTCCGAAACAATACACAGTATTTAAAAATGTTCCGAAATGTTTTTTATCCAAAACCAAAGATGTGTTCATACTAAAAGTATTTACGTTCAAATTTCCTATTATCAAAAATAACTCTATAGTTATTTACTTACTTGTAATTTAATTGTCTTTGAATAGCCAATTTCTTTTCAATCTGTTCAATAGGGAACTGTGGTACTTCATAAGGAGCAGAAATTTCATTTGACAAATCTGGTTCGTTGGTTGCATAAACTGCATTTGCGCCGAACGTTGGACTTTCATTTCCTGTAATATAAAAAAACCATGATTACTATAAACACAACAACTTATTTACATCAATTTTTTTGTTGTATTATTATTACAGCATTTAATTTTTAATATGTTAAGGAAAAAGAGTTGTAGGTAACTGGTTTTAAGTTGTAACTATATCAGCAAGATATCTCAAATAATTTTTTAGTCTTTAAAATTATTTTACTGTAATATTAATCTGCGCTTGTAGTAAAGATTTCATATTTATTAACGTATAGATCAAATCCAGATATTTTTACACACCACTGTGGCCTGGGCTGACCAAATTTTTGCGCTGCTGTTGGCCATCTAGGATTGTATGGATTAAAATCACCAAATATGGATTGTATTGGCCTGTATGGATTAAAACTCAACGTTAACAAAACTAAATATATGATAGTTAGCAAACAAAATTATATACAGGACGACGGTATAAAAGTCGGAGATGCCACACTGGACAGAGTAGAGAAACTCGTGTATCTCGGCAGTAATATCAATGAGAGCTGGGATCCAACCGCAGAAATTAAAAGCCAAAGAGAACAAGCCCGAGCTGCCTTTGTAAAAATGAGAAACGTACTTTGCAGTCACGATCTTAGCTTTGACCTTAGAGTTCAATGCCATCTTGCTACATCTTTCCTGTCCTGCTGTATGGAGTGGAAGCGTAGACTCTAACTGAGGCTATCCTTAAACGCTTGACAGCCTTTGAGATGTGGGTATACAGACGACTACTGAAAACAAGCTGGGTCGACAGAGTTAGAAATGAGGAGGTCCTTAGACGGCTGAACCAAACAACACAACTGGTCAATATAATAAAGAAACGCAAGATGGAATACTTCGGTCACATTATGAGACACCCTGAAAAATATGATCTTTTACATCTGATCATTCAGGGAAAGATCCAAGGTAATCGTGGTCCTGGTAGAAGAAGAACATCATGGCTAAAAATCTAAGGCAATGGTATGGAAAATCAACTACATCGTTATTTAGAACTGCTGTCAATAAAGTCGCGATAGCAAATATGGTAGCCAACATGATATCCAACGATCGATAACGGTCATGGAACTAGAAGAAGAAGAAGTTGGCCATCTTCTGAATCCTAGGATCCTCAAGTATACCGTTATAGCTGCTAAATTGTCTTTTTACAATAATTTTTTTTTAAGTACGTTTCCCAACTGCACTTGTGAGAACAGTCCTTTAATCGTTCGGAATCATATACTTAAGTATGGCACCAGAAGAAGATTCATGCAACCTGACATAGTTTTTTTCAAAAACGTAGAAATATTGTGTTTTTCTTGTGGTTTAGTTTTACAACTAAATTCTAGTACTACCTTTTGTTCTTTCTATTATAAACGTTTTAGAAATATGTATACAGAGCACAAATCTGAAAAATTTTGAAATAGTATGGACCATCGAAGAAATATGTCTTTGTCTTCAACACTATTCCTTTGGACATGTCGAAGGATGTGGGGTATGGAGCCCAAACAGATGTACTGGCTATATATGACTGTAGAGAGACCTATGATTACGTATGGCGTACTAATACGGTGGTCTAAATGCCAACAAAAGACCAACAAAGAGAAGCTGAATACGCTTCAACGACAATCATTCTTAATCACAACAAGAGCGATGTCGACTATCCCAACCGCCTCCATGGAGGTCATGCTTGACTTCTCTCCATTACGTATATGGATGCAGAAGGAGACCAAGAAGCAGCATACATAAGGCGGATAAGAAGCAGAGCAAGAGGATACAGGATCAAATCTGGAGAGATAATTTAAAATCACTCAGACTTGAAAATGGTACCAGATGCAATGCACCTTAAATATAATTTCGAAATTTCGAAAAGCCGTTTACCATCCTCTTTTCCAGAAGGGGTGAATGGAACCGAATAAAAGGAATCTCAATGCCAGATCAATACTGATATATTGACGGCTTTGAAACCGATAAAAGAGTTTCCACGTGGAAATTTATGCTACACAGATGTGCTTTCAGGAACTAATAAAGAGGAACTGCAGGGAAGATCTATAAAACTTATATTTGAAAGCCAGGCGACATTACAGGCACTGGAATCGAATCGAATTGACCCGAAGTTAGTTTAGAACTGTCTTCAGAATCTGATTGGGATCGGAGAAAGTTTACCTTGAGTGCCTTGACATATAGGTATTGAAGGAAACGAAAAAGGGACCTATTTGCCAATGGAGGGTAAAAGAAACATTTCTAGGCCCAGAACCTGTCGTTAGCCTGGCACAGCTAAAAGAAAATATCGGAATGTATGGAACGGGCATGGACAAATGGATTGCAAACATTCGAAGGCTTTTATACATGAACCTTCGAAGAAGAGATCCACAGATCTACTAAATATAAATAGGAATGAACTGCGAATTATCGTAGGTCTCCTAATAGGACGCTGTCGCCTTAAGAGGAACATGAACAAAATCAGACTGACAGACAAGTGCGAAGGTCGTGTAGTTACCTAGTCATATTGAACTTAACCTAACCTAATACTATTCCTAATTGTTGTATATTGAATCATGGAAAAAGTACCCGATAATAAAACTAGATTGAATCATTGATTGACTACTGTTCTATTTGCATTCAGCTTCTCCTGTGGGGGTTGCTATTTAACACAATAAACAATTACCACATTAAAATATATAGAACACATGATATCGGAAGCAACAAGCAAAATATAAGTTACGTTAAGAGACTCTTGTATGCGGAGACGGAAACATGAAGAAGAGACAACTACAAAAATATTGCAAACATTTGTAAATATATTACTAACAAAAATTCTAAAAATATATGGGCTTGAGAAAATATCGAATTCAGAACTATGAAGAACGAAACAGAAGAAGATAAAATTACCATCCAAAGAAGGAAATGGAAATGGATTGGGTATTCACTAACGAAAAGTCAAACTAATATAGCCAGGTATGCACTGGGGTACAATCCTGACGAAAAAATAAGAAAAGGGAGATGACTTTGTTTGATGATATTAAGTCGCACTTCACAGACTACTAATGAAAACTGACAAAACATGAATAACCATCTGCCTTTTGTTTTTCTCTCTCGGTTTTTACTCCTTCAAGGATATGGTCACACTATTCTATTATATTGATGAATGGTAGGTAAGAAGATGTGGTATTATATATATCCAAACCAGACTAAAGTAACTAACCAGGTTCAACAGCCTAATGGTCGCCCAATTTTCTGGACAGAACTAACGAATGTACTGATAAATACAAAAATTTCCACCTCATATTCTACACTAAAAATATCACATAAATCATTCACACAACAACATCACGACGCAATAAAATACAATCTAAAAATAAAAACGCATCTCGAATATACTTTGGCACAAAATAAACGCTGAATCATTAACCTTTTCACAACTCAGTTAATACATTTGCAATAAAAAATAAACTTTTGTTTATTTTAATTTTAAACAAATTCAATAAATTAATATGTTTGCTCCTGACACTACCTGTTAACGTATTAACACAATATAGAAGCATACGTTGTTTATTTATAACAAACTTGTCAAATTCAGACCAAATATTAATAATACAATATAAATAAATATCATTTAATAGTAAATTTAATTATTATAAAAACTAAATATGTTTAAAAATAATAATTGTATTTATATGAAATTATTTTAAAACGATAATTATTATAAAAAATTAAACAGTTGATTCAATGTTGCTATTAATCGGATGACATCTATGACTTTTATTAAATTTTGACAATCATTACGAATCGAATCTTTTAGTGACAGATATTCCTTTAATTTTTCACTTCTCATTTAATGTTTACTCGAGAGGCTTTTTTTGCATGCGAATACACTTGCAAAAAAGCATTGAGTTTAGAAAAATATTTACGTGTGTTTTATTCGCTCCGTGCGTGACTGACGCGACACCTATCGCCTTCATCTGACAGTTTTAAGGTCGATTCAAACACATCAGTCACGTCACAGTCCCGGCGCCGAACCGGTCCCGTCTGGTCACAGAATTATTCGTTCGTCTATTCGCACACACCCGAAATGCATCAGTCTTCGGCGACCAATCTGTTAAAAAGATGGAAAGTTTCTCGGATGAAGAATTAACAATAATTGCTTATATGTTTGAACGATGAAGAAGAAGAAGTGGAAGCAAACCAAGCCAAAAGACGAAAATGGATCCATGACGCATAGAAAAAAAGGGATCCGAAGGAGAATACGTGACACTGTATGAAGAACTGCTTCATGATGATGTAAAATTTATATTAATATTTTAGGATATATTTTCTCAAACATTATATTAATTGTTCTTTAATAATTTTATTTTGTTCACTTGTACCGCCTATCATGTTCCCAGCAAAACCAAAAAATTCGTCGCTGAAAATATAAAATCGGCCGGGCGATTGACGTGTCGAAACCTGACAGCTGGGAAACTGTTCGTCAACTGATGAATGTGAATGCCGGCGACATATTTCTATTATAGAATATTTTGTATGACGGATTGTTCGGTTCGACGCCGGGACTGTGACGAGACGTGACTGATGTGTTTGAATCGACCTTTAGACGTCCCAATTTGCGGTTAAACGTATGATAAATACATACGAAATTATTAATAATTAGTTTTTTAATTATCAAAATCCACAAGGAAAAACAATTCCTGTAGCTGGCTGTATACCACGTATCACAAAAAAGAGGTTAGTCTTCTTAAATGGGTACATTTATTTAAAAAACCCTTAAAAGGGCTACATCAAAAAAACAAACGTTTTCCTACCAAACAGTCCATCATCAGGTTTAAATTTTAAATTGCTAGGTTATAATGCCTGAGCCACCAAAATATCTGGGTAAAAACCCTTTAAATTACATATAGTTGTAAAAGATTATACATCATGTTGTAAAACAAACTGTGATGTTCAGTATTAAATTAAATATGACTTCAGGTAACATACATGGCTAAAGTGAGTTCCAGAGCCGGATAGTAAACCTCTTCAGTTACCAGCTGTTCTCCGTTTTTTTTTTCAGTTTATGTATGAAATGAGTGGTATTAAGAACTGGGTTTCTAAAAATTCATCATAATTTATCTTTTCAAGCCCAAACGGAAAAGAAAGGCAAAAATCTAGTACTGGCAAATCACGTTTGTAATGTGGAAGAGCATGTAATTAAAAACAATAATAGTAAAAGTTATGAAATTAAGTCATCAAGTAGGCTGTAGTTAGCTTGAAGCCTTATGAAACACATTAAAGGTATATTATTTAAATTTTTTTAAAATATATGCATAAATGTGGAAAAATCATATAAAAAGCATTCCAAATTATTATTCTAGCTTGATGATACTTGCCTAGTGATTAAGACATGTTGTCCATGTGTTTGTAACAAAAGCGAAATATGCAAACACATTGCTGGTTTAATTTACTATATCAATAATGAAGATAAGAAAAATGAGGTTATGTGATATTTACTTTTTCATATTAATAGCACGAATCCATCTTCTTCTTTTCTCTAATTTACATGTAATCTTTCATCATAAGTGGCTCGACAATCCGTTGTGGATCTTGGCCTGCTCACAAAGAAGTCGATTCCTGGAAACTTCCTTCCATCTTCTGACCCTTAGAATCTGTAAGTCTTCTTCCACATCAGCAATCCATCTCCTTCGTGGTCGTCCTCTGCTTTTTGTGCCTTCTGGTTTTGAAAATGTTAATCTCTTCGTGTATTCGTGATCTGACATCCTAGAAATGTGTCCAGCCCATCTAAGTCTCTGCACTTTAACAAATTTCACAATATCTGGATCGGTGTATAACTGATATAGTTCAAAGTCGTATCTTCAATGCCATAGTTCATTTTCATTAACGGTCCCAAAAAAGAATTTTTCTCTCAAAAATACCAAGAAATCTTTCATAATTTTGAGATAAGGTTCCCGTTTCAGCCCTATATATCACAACCGGTTTTATTAAGGTCTTGTATACATTGAGCTTTACTGGACGTTTTATATTTTTATTTTTTAAATGTTCCTGGAGACCAGGAACAGTTCTGTTTGCTATTACTATGCGTCTTTTTATTTCTTCACTCGTCGTGCTTATTGCGTTTACTAGCGATCCAAGATATGTAAATTATTTGACTTGCTCAAAGGTATGGTTGTTAATTTGAATTCTCTGTTATTTTCTATTAGCATAATTAAATACGCAACATTTATTTGCACACGTTTTTGATAAAATTTATGCGCAAAAAGATACATCAAATTTTATTATTTTTCGTCGCTAGGAACGCTTGCATCGTTTCGAGATACTACTACCATAGTTACGCACAGAGCGAATAGATTTCAAAAAAGCCTTTGATAGAGTACCGCATACACTACTTTTTCAATGCTTGAACTCAGTTGATCTGGGCACGTATGACATTAGATTGCTCAAAAATCTTTACTACAAACAGATCGTTTGGATCAAGAGGTTTCAGCTAAAGTTTCTATTAAGCGTGGTATCAAACAGAGATGTGTTATGTTACCTATGTTGTTTAATGCCTACATTGAGCCAGTTTTTGAGTTAGCGTTAAATAGCAGAGAGTCTAGAAGACCTCCAAACCCTTTTAAACTCTGTAAACAACAAATGCAATTAAAAAAAGCTTAACAATCAACGCAAAGAAAACAAAATTAATTTCAGAATGCATGCTCAGAATGCCGTGGACAGCACGCATATCTAAACTGGGTTTAATGAAATAGGTCGTGAAAGCGTTGAATAAGTTTAAGTCATGTTTCCAGTATTTGGGTAAGAAGTTTGCTAAGATCACTTCTGAGAAAATAAAAACTGGAATTTTTATGGGTCCTCAAATTCGCCAAGTAATGATCGACACTGGTTTTAAACAATGCATGAATACTAAGGGAAAAAATTCATGGAGAAGATTTAAATCAGTTGTTAAGGGGTTTCATATCTAAACTGGGTTTAATGAAATAGTTCGTGAAAGCGTTGAATGAGTATAAGCCATGTTTCCAGTATTTGGGTAAGAAGTTTGCTAAGACCACTTCTGAGAAAATAAAAGCTGGAATTTTTGTGGGTCCTCAAATTCGTCAAGTAATGATCAACACTGATTTTAAACAATGCATGAATACTAAAGGGAAAAAATGCATGGATAAGCTTTAAATCGGTTGTTTAGGGGTTTCTTGGGAAGCAAAAAATCACAATTACAAAGAAGTAAACGGCTTATTAAGAAGTTTCCAAAACCTAGTTTTTCTTATGAGCGTAAAACCTTATTTTCTTCACTCACATCTGGAATATTTCTCCGATAATTGGGAGATTATGGGAAAGAACAGGGGCAAAGGTACCATCAAAATATTAATTTAATAGAACAACGTTATCATGGCAGCTGGAATACTACTATGATGGTTGACTACGAGAAGTTCTGGAACCTTACGAGAGACTGTAATCCAAAGGAAGCTACATCTAGAAACCTAAGAAAGAGAAAGTTTCTTTTGACTTAATGGCAAGCAACATTACATTAATTTATGTAATGTTTGTAGAGAATGTAAATGGAGTCACTTTTTAACTTGTAACCAATGATTTTTTTTATTTTCTTCGTCTTAATATTTTCATTTATAAAGTATAGCCACTATAGCAGACCTGTCTTTTCGTACAAAAGTTAGATGGTGATTTATAAAAATCAGTGCGCCATAGGGAAAATCCTATGGTAGATTGAGAATGAACACGGCAAACGAGTTCTAAAACACTTTCACTTCTCAGTCATCGATAAATATTTTTTTAATTACAGCACTGTGGTATTTTTGTAACTTATTGACCATTTTTTCAACTTTCAGTTACAATTTGTATGGCCATGACCGAAAGTTCTCAATAAATTAAATATATTTCAAAATATGTTACTTGGCTTTTTCCTTGGTTAAAAATATCACAAATATTGGCACGCGTTTTAAAATGTGACATGCATCGGTTGAAGTTCAAAAGAAAAAACGATACGGCATACAGCATTTCAAATGACGTAGAGGAACTTTTTTACTTTTAGTTTCAAACGTAAAATTTAGTGTTATATTGTGACTCATACAAAATTTTTGTTAGTCTACTTTACTCTTAACTACTTATCAGTAATTTTGGATGAAGATAGGTGAAATATTTTTTTAATAAATTTTTTGTAAATTGTATATGAGAAAATTAGCACTGTAAGATAATAAACTATGATATTTTTAAAATAAACCTTAAACATTTTTTGTACTGGTTAATTAATTTAAGCCATTTATTTAGTTGCACGTAATTTTTTAAAGGTTAATGAAAAGGACCGTAACTCAATAAAAACTGTTTTTTGAAAAAAGTGATAACAGGCAAAAAAATTTTAAAAATAATGGGTTAGCCGACGGTCTTTCTGGGATAATGTGCATCGATATTGGATACTTGAAACACAATTGATGCCGAACAAATCTTCCCGGCAAAAATGCCAAACGGTATTATTATTATTATCATTATAGTACGTATAATGGTTCAGAGATTATAATAGCTCATACAACTAATTGGTAACAGTCAGATAACAAACCATTGAAATATAGCACTATAACTGTTAATTTCTTTTTAAATCGTTAGACAGAAAAACTCCAGTATATCATTCCCCTAAGCTTTATTGGAAGTATTAGAAGAGTCATCTGCAAAATTTACATGTTAAAGGCATAAAACGTTCCTGTAGGCGTTGAGAAACGCTGGTATCGTAATTTACCTAAGTTGGAACGCTTATTTATTTTCGTCGAACAAGAATCGAAAGTATCCAAAGATTCACATATTTGAGGAGGTAAAACCCAGTAAAAGCTCGCATATTAGTGTTGGACCTTTTCGGCAGAAAGTTTCCCTTAATTCTTTTGAGAATAATAGCAAACAAGTGATAATGTACTATTGAAAACTATCGGTTCTACTTGTTTTGGTTGTATGCTGGTGCCAAGTTCGCTTTCGAAACAATAGGCATTGAATTTCTTCGTTAATTTGATCTTCGATAGGAAGCATAATTATTCTCTGTTTCATCCACTATTAGCAGACTTTCGTAAAACAAGAACTAATGTACATTTTGAAGAGTTGTACATCTCCAGTCTCCAAAAGTATGTCTTCAAAACTACAATAAAATGGAAGATACTTTTTCCATTATTATTTAACTTGCAGGATTTACAAATGAAGTGAACTGTAAACGGGGTATGAATTTACAACACTAGGTATGCCCATGATCTCTAATGTCTGCTAAATAATTTAACTTTCGCAAGCGAAGCCTTGGATTTGAAAATAAATATCAACAAGACGAAAACCATTATTATAAGTAGAAATCAGTCAGAAGCTAATTTATTCTTCTTCTTAAGGTGCCGTGCATTTCTGCGTAGGCGTCCACCGTACATCGTCTTGTCAGGTGAGATGTTAAATATTCTGGTTTAAATAATTCTGTTTTTAGCAGCATTGCGAAGCATTTCATAGCTGTGGATTCCTGTCCATTGTCGAATATTGCGCAGCCATGACATTTTTTTACGTCCGAGACCTCTCCTACCCTCTATTTTCCCTTCGAGTATCAGTTGCTGAAAAGTGTATCGTTCTCCTCGTATAATGTGCCACAAGTATGCAGTCTTCTTACTTTTTACATAATTAAAAAGTTCCCTATCCTGTAAGCCCGCTCTTCTGAGTACTTCCTCATTTCTGACCCTGTCCGTCCATGATATTCTGAGCATTCGACGCAGGCACCACATTTCAAACACTTTCAAGTTTGTTAATGGAACTGGCCTTTAACGTCCATGCTTCCATTCCGTACAGCAGAACAGGCCACACGTAACACTTAAGCATCTTGTATCGGAGATTGAAGTCCAATTTGCGATCAGTCAGAAACTTACGAAGCCTCAAAAAAGCATTTCTGGCTTGTTCAACTCTGCTCTTTATTTCATTCTCGGGGTCCCAACCCTCATTCAGCAAACATCCCAAGTATTTGAATTGCCTGACTTGTTCGATTTCTTCTCCAGAGACATATATCTTTGCGTTGGGGTAATCATTTCTACTTATAATCATTGATTTTGTCTTCTTGATATTTATTTTCAAACCCTGAGCTTCACTTGCAAGAGTTAGATCATTTAAAAGGCATTGAAGATCTTCGATGTTATCTGCCACTATGGCTGTATCATCGGCATACCTGATGTTATTAATAAATATGCCGTTAACTTTAATACCCTTATTAGAGTCTTCCACTGCTTCTGCGAAGGCTTTTTCTACGTATAAATTGAACAGCATTGGGGACAGTATACAACCTTGCCTTACTCCTTTTTTAATGGAGAAATCTTCTGTTTCGTTGAAATTTTGAAGACGTACTGTTGCTGTCTGATTCCAATACAGATTGGCGATGATTCTTATATCCTTTGCATCCAATCCCAACTCTTGTAGGTATTTTATCATCAATTCATGTTTTACATTATCGAATGCTTTCTCGTAATCGATGAAACAGATAAAAACATCCTTTCTTTGATCTAAACAATTCTGTATCAATGTTTGCATACTAAAGATCCCTTCTCTCGTGCCAAGTCCATTTTTGAAACCAAACTGACTCCATCCACTGACCTCTTCACATTTCTTAAACAATCTAGTGTGAAGTATTCTCAGGAAAAGTTTTAAAAAGTGACTCATTAGGCTTATTAGTCGGTGGTCCTTGCAGAAGTTCGCACGTGGTGTTTTTGGTAGGGCAATAAATGTAGATCGAAGCAAATCTTTTGGAATCTGGCCCGTATCGTAGATGTCGTTAAAGAGCTTGACAATAATGTCTAGGTTTTCTTCATTAAGTAACTTGATTGTTTCTGCAAATATATAGGTAGCTGGAAAAGAAAGCGAGCAAGACAAGCAATTTAAATATTTAGGTTGTTTGCTCCAGGATAGTTGGAACGCTGAGGCTGAAATAGTAGAACATAGTAGAACAAGCCAGAAATGCTTTCTTGAAACTTCGTACATTGGATTTTATTCTGAAATACAGGATGTTTCAGTGTTGGTTTGGCCTGTTCTGTTGTATGGAATGGACGCATGGACAATAGGGGCAAGATTTATCAACAAAGTTAAAGCTTTGGAAACCTTTGCCGAACGCTTATAATATCGTGGAGGGACAGAGTCAGAGTAACAATATATAAAAAGTAAGAAGTATTACGAGGAGAACGATACACTTTTCAGCAACGCCGATTGCCGAACATAACATAACTTTATCTAGGTTTTCTAACACAACAGCCCACTTAGACGATCTTTTCAAAATTCCCCTAAAGCTTACTAAGACCTCTGTAAACGTCGAACAACGAGGGAAACGGCGTGAAAATGATTAAATTTTATCTTTGACGGAGATTATGACTTCCTCACAGTAAATAAGTAAACACAATCTGCATAACAAAACTTTCTGTACCATTAATTATTATGGATATTACTTCTTATTATTATAATTATTATGGATATTATAGTCTCCGTTATTACTAACAGTGGACGATGCGAAAACGACGTGCATCAGTCGATGCATCACAATGGTCAGATCGGCAACAGCCAAACTCACAAAAATTTGGAAGAACACTGACAAACACCTACCTATTACAAAAAACACAAAATTACGCCTTCTTCGAGCATTGATATTTCCTATCGCCTATGCTTATGCTTCAAAAACCTGGACAATAAAAAAGCCGATTCAAAGCGAATAATGGCATTTGAAATGTGGGTCTACCGTAGAATATTGCGCATACTATGGACCGCCCATCGCACAAATAACTTAACTCTAGCAGAACTTAACATAAAAACTAGACTCATCACAACTATCAACCAAAATATATTGAGATATTTTGGACATATAACTAGAATAAGAGAAGGCATGGAGAGAGTGATATTTGAAGGTAACGTAGCGGGTAAAAGATCCAGAGGAAGATATGCAGTACGATGGTCGGACCAAATAAAGGAGATGACTGGTTACTCACTCTCCCAAGCAAAACAACACGCACAGGAGAGAGATAATTGGACAGAAATAGTCAAACAAATTACATGACGCCATTACATCCTTACGAAGGAGAAAAGATTGAGGAGGAGGAGGAGGATACTCGTATTATCCGAAATACCAACAAGACGGTCCAATACAAGAAAAAAGCGATCTTATTATATACAGTTTGAATTAAGTATATTAAAAAATTGTATTAAGTGTCAACTGCGTATCTTAAAAATAAATTCGGAACGATAAGTGGAGAGCGGAGAGGATTAACAATTTTTCTCTCGTGATGTTTCTCATCTGGTTTTCCTTTCTTTAATATGGTCTTACTTTACGTGTTCAGTTCAAACAATTAAATCTTGTTCATCTAGAACAGAGCAATTTGAATAGTTTGAATATCATTACGCTGCACTGAGTAAGGTCGTTCTTCCGTGTTCTCCATCTACTATTCTTACCATGAAAAATCTTATGATTTGCAGCCAGACGCGGATAAGGCAAGTGGGTTTAGAATAGAATAGAATAGAAATATGCTTTATTGTAACTGAAAATTATTGAACAATTTTATGGACAAAGCTAAAAAATAAATCAGTCAAATAGTACAAAAAGTATAAAACAAAAACAAATATAGTAAAAAACAGAATAACACAATTTTAAATTAGTAAAATTATTGTATAACCTACATAATTTGTACAGACAACAACAAATGAGACAAATTGTAGCCACTGCTTGAGACACCCAAATATAATTATAAACAATACTAATTTTAAACTTTGATGGTACACAAGGCAAATATCGAACACAGTAATTAATTAAATCTTGCCCAAGTACTTTCGATCACAAGATCATCTTCAGGGGCATTTCGTCAATTGTGGCCTATCCAGCAATAACCGAATGTCATAAATGTAAACTGGGACATAACAAATACACTAAACAAAGACAAACAAACACTTTAAAATTTAAATTGGAGAAGCTACATTTTTATATTATAGAAGCCGGAGACAGAATCACTCCTGTCGCCACTTCTGTCTCCGGCTTCTATAATATAAAAATGTAGCTTCTCTAATTTAAATTTTAAAGTGTTTGTTTGTCTTTGTTTAGTGTATTTGTTATGTCCCAGTTTACATTTATGACATTCGGTTATTGCTGGATAGGCCACAATTGACGAAATGCCCCTGAAGATGATCTTGTGATCGAAAGTACTTGGGCAAGATTTAATTAAATACTGTGTTCGATATTTGCCTTGTGTACCATCAAAGTTCATTTATTCGAACATTCAACCTTATATTGAATACTAATTTTGTTTCTTTGTTATACATTAAGAAACTCGTCAACTGAATAATATGGTCTTTCTGAGAAATAGATTTTTGTCACCTTACGAAACTTAATGAAGGATGTTGCGGATTTAATTTCTCTTGGAAGGTGATATAAAATAGAAATCGTGATTTGCACGATATAGAATAGAATTCTTTACTAGCTGAGTGGACGGGATCGGCAAATAAACGTTACAATCCGAATTTCTAATGGAGTAGCCATGGTCAGGTCTATCGGGAAAAATGTTTAGATGCTTTCGAATTAAACAAACCGTTTCCAAAATAAATAAAGAGGGAAGCGTCAAAATTCCGTGATTTTTGAAGTAGGTCTTGCAATGAGTTGTTTGAGACCAAATAGATAACGGATTGCTCTTTTTTGCAACTTAAAAATAGTATCAAATTGGGCCGCTGTACTAGAACCCCAAAATGGAAGCCCATATCGAAGATGGGACTCGAACAATGAGAAATATGCCATTTTGGCAGAAGATAAATTTAGTTCCTTCGAAATAGATCTTATTGCAAAGCAAGCTGAGGCTAGTTTCTTCCTTAAGGAGTCAGTATGCAAGGACCATTTGAGATCACTGTCAATGAGAATACCTAGAAATTTCACGAAATTTACGATATTGATTTGGCTCTCATTTAAAAGCAAGGGTTGCATGACTCCTTTATAAGATAATGCTATAGTCTTATCCACTTTAAAGCTAAGTAAGTTGGAGTCTGACCAAGCCTTGATTATAAGTAAATCAGCGGTTATAATTGAATGAAGCTTTGAAATATCAGAGCTGCTCCAAGTAATACTGGTATCATCAGCAAATAGAAAAATTTTCCCTTTAATTTTCAAGTAAGAGATGTCATTAATGAAAAGTAAAAAAAGAATGGGACCTAATACTGAACCTTGCGGTACTCCACACTCAATATCTTTACAACTAGAGTCGGTGTCATTTATTCTAACTGTTTCCTACCTACCAAGTAAGTTTTGAACCAGTTCAAAGACACACCCCGAATTCCATAGAAAGTTCGAAGAATAGTCGCAGAAAACGGTGGCGGAGGAGAGGTTACTGTTTAGTGATGGATATACATCATGTAACACAGAAAATATGGCATCACTAGTGCATTTATTAGACAAAAAGCCGAACTGATTTTGCGATAAAATATTATATTTAAGGAGAAAGGGCATAAGTCGAACTTTTATAAGTCTTTCAATAATTTTTGATAGTGCTGGTAACAAGGCAATAGGTCTATAGTTGCAGGCATCAGATTTTTCTCCACCTTTACTATCTAATGTGATGTCATGTAGTTTTTGGAGAAATCTCCTGTGATTTACTGTCTCGTAAGCGGTAGTGACATTTACAAATACAACCCCGGATACCTGGTGTCTTTCGTACCCGTCTTCGATGTTTTGGGTAAGATATAGTATTTCTGATGTACATGATTTTTCCGTTCTAAAGCTACTTTGTTCTTTTGTGACTTTTACGTATATTCTGGATAAATTCTATTAAGGATTATGCTCTCAAGTATTTTGAATAAGTGACAGAGCAAAGATATTGTCCGATAACTTTTCTGGTCGTTGAGATATTTGCCAGGATTAAGCAAAGCAAGGACTTTGGCTTGATTCCAGACTTAGGGTATCTGCATAGTTTTAACACAGCTGTTCATTAACTGGATGAGCCATTGTAATGCTTTTAGTTTAAATTCTTAATTTGCTCTATTCACAGATCGCGAATGCCCTGAAATATTATTTCTCATTATATGGATGGTGGATCTAAGCTTAGCACCGTTGAAAGGTCTGACTCATTTCATCTGAGATGGGTATTTCTCCAGCTCGGTGAGTATCATCACTGAAAGAGTCTTCTTCACATATTTTTTGATACCTTTTGAGCAACAGAACAGTCTGAGGTTAGTTCTTGAAGAGTGAGTCCAACATACTCACGGAATGTTTCTTCGAGAAGCAGTTGTCATGATGTTAATAAATTTGTATCTGTAAGTGCTTATTTTTGAAGAAAATTGGTTTTTAAGTAAAAGAAAAATTTTTGAAATTTTGGAAAAAATGTCTTAATAGTAATAATATAGTCACAATGATAAATGGAAAAATAGATGGCAGAAGAAGCATCGGAAGAAGACGAATTTCATGGCTGAAGAACCTGAGAGAATGGTTTGGATGCAGCTCAAAACAACTATTTAGAGCTACTGCCTCAAAAATTAAGATAGCTATGATGATTGCCAACCTCCGTAGCGGAGATGGCACCTGAAGAAGAAGAAGAAGTCACAATGAAAAAAAAAATACTACAACTATTCGAATTTCTTCGCAAAAGGTGTTTGTCTTTCATAAGGGTAGAAATTATGTGGTAACACATTAAAAGAGTAAAGAAATCTAAATTTACGTCAATATATAATTAAATAATTCTAAATTGCTTGAATTTATAATTATAAGTATGATCTTTTCCAATAGGGGTCGTTTTCACCACTAAAAAATAAAAAGCAACCGATGGCACAAGTCCAATTTTGAAGTAGTTGGTAATTATAAGGCATTGTTTTAATTATAATTAATTTAGGGGGGAAGATTTAGGGGTTAAACTGTGATAAAATCTTAAATTATGTTGTTTATTGATAATTGACTTTTGTTCACTTCATTAAAAGATGATTTGAATTAATGACCAGATTTAATATACAATTATACGATTTTTTTTCTAATAGGGGTAGTTTTCTTCCCTAAAAAATAAAAAGCAGTCAACGGAACAAGTCCAAAAACGAAGTGGGGGAGAATTTTCATGAAATTTGTTAGTGACAGCGTATCGCCATATTTCACGTTCATTTACTGGCCTATAATCATTTTGTATACTTACTACTGCATGTAAATTATTTTTTTATATACTATGTATTAAGAATGTTTGTGTGTCGTCCTGTTTAATATATATTTCTCATAAATGTACTTTTTTCTTGAAGTTGAAAGTGTTTAGTCTAAAAACTTTATTTTCATCACAATTTATATGAATATCTTACTTTAGCAAAAAAGATATTACATCATTAATAAACTGGACATATTTTTATGGGCAACATTAAAATACTACCAAAAACCATATTATCAGTTTGACATTGACATCAATGCTGGAGGTCAAATGAAAGAATCGAAACTAGCTCAAAATGAATTGCAATTGAAAGAATATCCATAAACGTGATTTTAAATTAGTACTATAATTATTAGTATTATTATATTTATTACCGGTATTTAGCATTTCTATAGTCAACAAATATTACACGTGGTATCATATTTCCATAGTAAATGTTAAAAGACAACTACAATGCTGGAAAAAAATTTGGAGACCATCACATCAAAAGCAAAATTGGGATAATTATTATAATTATTACAATATAACAAGAGAAATCGATCTCAGATATGCAATATACACGGAATAATGACGATAAAAGCAAATACAGCAAAAGCTCCTTATTCGCGCTTCCTTCATTTTCGTTTTCACTATTCGCGTATTGAAAAAATGCGATCATTCCTATATTTACGGCCTAAAAGTGGCTTCCCACGATCGGCGATTCTACAGATCATCGCGGATAGCCGGTCAGCACGGACGACAACGCACCGCAGACAGAGCTCTTCCTACGGTCCGTGACAGTCTGTATAGGTCCGTGACAGTAATGTTTGATTATATCATAAAAAGGCCACTCAGGCTTGTAAACATCATTGCCTTCTGTATGTCGACATTAAATTATGTCTCTTCTTTTTTAATTCTTTAATCGAAATAGTACTATTCTTCAATTGATTTTTTATTCGGTTCCATATATCGTATGCATCGTTCCGGTTCTTATGCTCTGGCGCCGTGGAATTCCATAAACTTGGTTCATTTTGATACAAATTTAAAAAATCAAAAATAACTTTGTTTGTTCATTCCATTTTTTAGCAAAAAAACTGCAAAACAACTTTGACAACACTACAAACAACTACTCGTGTCAGTGATTGAAAAACTTCTGACTTGCACTTGTCGTCTGTTAAAACACAGACGCGCTAGGATCGCGTCGCACGAGCATGTACCGCACCTTTGATGTTACCGACTCTAGATGGATAGGACGGACCAGCACAGACGTGCCTGCGCTACCACGGACGAGACCCTTCCCACGGTGCGTGGTGCGTGCTGGTCCGCTTACGTCCGCAATATCGCCGACCGTGTATAAGATTTCTTTATTCGGAGATCGAATCTGTATATCGATACATACTACATATACCTAAATAAAAAGCATTCAGTAACCTTTGTCAACGCGTCAGCAAGTGGCTAACTAAAAAATAAAATTGACCTTATTGCAACTGACCCTAGATTGTCATTTCAAAATCTATCGGCGTTGTTTGTTTGGTTCGGCGGTTTTTTGAGGTAAGCCGCGGTTGGTGTTTTTGAGAATATAAACAATCAGAATGTTTATGGTAAAATAAACTTATTACTCAAACCAAAGTATTAAATTCTGCCACAATTGGACGTTCCGTCCTTTGGTAAGAGCCGCAATGTGTGTGTTTTAATGTTTTACGTTCCATTCGTTACAAAAATTGTTGGCGAATAATATGTATTTTCCGCTGTCTAAAATAATCTGATTTACTGTTTAAGTGAAATGAGAAATGCTTGATCGTTTACGCCTTTGAGAGTCGATTGCATCCATATCATGTTCATTCAATGTCAATGAATCAACTGTACGATCGATAAGAAAATTCGTAGATAAAATAAGGTCGTCTGTAGCTTCAACTTCACTGTCAGCTAAAATTGTTCTTGATCCAAAGATAGAAAAAATGAAAGTGGCATTACATCATCATCATTTTGGCTTTACAACCCTGTGTGGGTCCTAGCCTTCCCAAGAATTCTCTTCCAGTCGTCCGTATCCATCGCCTTCCTCCGTCAAGCACGTATTTCCATATTTCTCATATCTTGGTCTGTTATCTAGGAATCTTGTTCTGGGTCTTCATCTTCTTCTTTGACCAATAGGTCTATCAAGGAGCGTTTTTCTAGCTGGGTCGGTTTGCTTCATCCGCATTACATGGCCTACCCACCTCAGACGTCCTCTTAATGTGTTTTACGATATCTGGTTCCTGGTATATTCTATAGAGTTCGAAGTTGTATCGTCTTCTCCAGACACCATTTTCATTTACCGTTCCATAGATTCGTCTTAGTATTTTTCTTTCGAAACATCCTAACATGTTTTCATTGCTTTTTGTTAAAGTCCAGGTTTCTAAACCATAGGTTAGGACTGGGCGTATTATTGTTTTGTAGAGTTTTACTTTTGTATTTCTTGATATAACTGTAGATTTAAAAAAGGAGATTGTTGGGGTGTAGGTTGAATCTTATTGGAATTTCACGTAATAATACACAAAAACAAATCACTTAAACTAAAACTGTATTGAAGTAAAAAAATAGCACATTTAAAATATTTGTATACGATCAATGTAAAAATAGCGTCCTTGGCTTAATGGTGTTGTGTTGACTCGAGATGAGCGTGGACTGTGACTGGCTTCACCTCCGCTACTTGCATCCCCTCTCGAGGGGTGTACTTAACTTGAGGTGCAGTATACGAAGTTGCTCGAAAGTTTTAACATAAGCCGCCTCCCTTGAACGCCTGCAGGGGTTCAACAAGTAATAAGGCTGAGCTAAAAGTTTCTTTCACTAACGGTTAAGTCACTGATCTGTGGGTAGAACGCACACCTTTGTCACTGGTCGCTTGAAACAACCTCTGTTATTTTTAATTGTCACCGCACGAACTATTCCGTCACTACCCGCATGTAATTGAGTCACTCTACCCAGGCACCATCGTAATGGTTCAGTTCCATCTTCCTTCACCGTCACTAGACTTCCAATTTTGAGAAGACTGTTGAAATGATTTTTCCACTTAACTGACTCGCTGCTGGAGAGACGAAAAGTATTCCTTGGACCACCTAGTCCAATAACCTTGGATCATTTTTTGAAGCCTTTGGAATCTGCTAAGGCTGTTTTCCTTGACATCTAAGAAGTTCCGTTCAGGTATTGCGGTCAATGTGGATCCAATTAAAAAGTGTGCAGGAGTAAGAGGAAGTAAGTCGGAAGGGTCGTTGGACATTGGTGAGAGTGGTCGTGAGTTTAGGCACGCTTCAATTTGACATAAAACAGTGGAAAATTCTTCATATGAGAGAATTGTATTGCCAATGACGCGCTTTAAGTGAAATTTGACAGATTTTACTCCCGCCTCCCAAACTCCTCCAAAGTGAGGTGATCTTGGCGGTATAAAGTGCCAGTTAATACCTTCGGTAGTTAAATTGTCCCTAATAGTTGAACTATAGGTATTAAAAAATTTTACAAGCTCATTTTTTGCGCCAACGAAGGTACTACCATTGTCCGAAAGGATCGAAGCGCATTTTCCGCGTCGAGAAATAAAGCGTTTTAGCGTTGCTAGAAAATTTTCAGTGGTCAAGCTGCTCACGACTTCCAAATGTATGGCCTTAGTTGCTAAACAAATAAATAGAGCTATGTAACCCTTAATAGTTTTATAGACTAGAAGTAAAGTGGTGTTTAGAATCAAGGACAATGGGATGTTTTTTATCGTAACAAAAATCAGAATTATGTAGTCTTCCGCCAACGCGGAGTATGTTATCCTTATCGATAAATGGATTGAGGGTAAGTAGTTTACTTTTAGAGTTAACGTTACCATGTCTTTTAAGGTGTGTCAAATCGTCATAAAATGTTTCATTTTGTACTAGTCGAATAACATATTTTAAAGCATTATCTATTTCCTCACAAGAAAGGTTGTCAAAGCTCCTTCGTGTAGGAGAAAATTTACAATTATTTATAAAGCGTAATACATAAGCAATAATGCGTTGTAGTTTTACAAATGAGGATATTTTAGTGAGGATATCCAATTTCATCTGAACTCTTGAGATAAGGGCTGATACTGGTCGAAGCTCAGGGAGTTCAGAAGGTTCGAATGTTCTATTAGGCCAATGAGTTTCTGGTTTAGCTAGCCATGATGGGCCATGAAACCACATTTCAGAAGTGATAAGTGATGTAGGAGAAATTCCCCTTGAAAGAAGATCTGCGGGATTCTCAAGTGTATTCACGTAACGCCATGTGTGAGATTCGGTCAAAGTTTGAATTTGAGAAACTCTATTTGCCACAAACGTCTTTAACAAACTCGGAGCAGTCTTTATCCATCCTAGAACAATAGTGGAGTCGCACCAGTAAGTGATTTCTTCGAAATCTAATTGCATGTGTTGTTTTACCTTGTCTATCATACACGCACCACATAAATATGTGGTGCGTGTGTACACCGTATTCCAGTGTTTTCTCTATAAGTTGTCTCAGGGTTGAAATCTGATGAATTGTTGATTTACCATCTCTGAAACCAGCCTGCTATTGTCCTATTATTCGCTCTGCATATGGTGCCATACGATGGCATAGTATATTGCAGAATATTTTATACGCTTCATTTAGGAGCGTAATTCCTCGATATTTAGAGCATTCATAGATATCCGCCTTTTTGTGTATAGTGCAAAGTATTCAGTGCAAAGAAAAAGGATGAATGACTTCCGACATTTTCCGTCTCTGACTGTAACGTTTTTGAAGGTATTCAAAGGCTTCTAAAACCAACCAAGTTTTGTTATTACTCGATGGTCATGGTAGTCATAAAAGTTTTGAAGCTCTCTAGTTTGCAAAAGAAAACGGTATTATTATGTCGTGTCTTCCTACTCACTTTTCTCATCACGTTCAACCCTTGGACGTAGGATTTTTTAGACCACTTCAAACTTACAATGGTCAAGAAATTCAATTATGGCTGGGACAGAATCCAGGTAAAACCCAATTTAAAGCAGCCAGTATCTTTAATAGAGCATATTTAAAAAGTGTTCTTCCATCAAATGCAATAAATGCATTTAAAAAGACAAGAATAAAACCGTTCAATTCAGAAATCTTCGAGGATTGGCAATTTTTGCTTTCCATAACAACAAAGAAAATTATGAACACAGCCCACTATCAGGATATTCTGACGAGAACTTACTACCGGAACATCGGAACAAAAATGTTTATTCGATTAAAGATTTGTCAAAAATCACTGATCAGAAATCAACATCATCGTCAGTCATAAACATCTCGGTCGAAGATATTTGTCCTCCTTCTTTAGCTGGAGTATCTGAAGTAACTCAGAAAAGTGGTAAAAAACGGAGTAAAACAGGATATTTAAATTCAACGCCAGAAATTGATGATATAAAACAAAAAATTGCATAAAAAGAAGCAGAAAAAAGAAAACAAGACGCAACAAAAGTGAAAAGGCAAGTTCGTGTTTCAACTACAAACAGTTCTGAAGACGATTGTGAATCTTGTTTTGAAGAAGACGACTCGGACGATGCAGCTTGAATTTACTGTAACGAACTATTTTCGCATTCACGATCCAAAGAAAAATGGATTCATTGTCAATTTGTCTTCTTCTTCTTCTTCTTCTACTTTTTGTAGATCTTTCGATCTGTTTAATTCTGAAGCTGCCTCTGGTTAATTTCTTGGGAGGTAGATTGCCAACTATCCCTCCATCTTTTAGGTGGTCTTCCGGGGGGTCTTGAACCGGGCGGATTGTTTTCTAGGGCAATTTTTGGGAGTCTATTCTCATCCATTCGTCTTACATGGTTGTACCACATCCTCTTGCGCTGCCTTCCCCATCTTACAATATCTTGAATTTTGCACTGCTCTCTAATGTTTGTATTTCTCACTCTGTCTCTTCTTGTTTTCCCCATTCTTGTTCTTAGGGTTTTCATTTCGGCAACCCTTAGCATCTGTTTCGTTTTGTTGGTATCTTCGCGCACTTCTATGCCATATGTCATGATCGGTCGTATGCAAGTCTTATAGATTCTAATTTTACTATCTGTGCGTATATACGGATTTGACCAGACTATCTCCCGCAGACATCCTGACAGTGCAGATGCTTTGTTGATCTGACTCCTCAGGTCCTTTACTGGGTCGTGGGTGTTTGATATATCTATGCCCAGATATCTGAATTGCATCACCTGTTCTATGGGGTTGTCCTCAACCACTAACTTACATCTGAGCGGATCTTTTGCTATTGTCATGCATTTAGTTTTGTTGGTAGAGATGTTCATATTTAGTAGTCGGCTTGTTTGAAAGAACTGAAAGAGCTGCCTTTGGAGATCATCTTCTGATTCGGCAATAATTGCTGCATCGTCTGCGTAACACACCATAACCATTCTTTTGTTGTCCATTCTATATTCGAGATTAAGAGATGTTACTTTGTTGATAATTTTGCCCATGAGAAGATTAAACAAGAAGGGGCTTAAACTGTCGCCTTGTCTAATTCCTCCCGGTGTTGGAATATTTTCAGTGAATTCGTCTCCTGCTCTAACTTTGGTTACGTTGTTGTTATTTAGGTTATGGAGTATCTTTGTTATACTGGTCGGTGTTTCATTTTCTATTAATATATTTAGAATGTCTCCCAGGCGAACTCTGTCAAATGCCTTCGTCAAATCAATGAAGCAAATATACGCCGGCATGCCGAACTCTATAGCTTTTTCTTTTATTTGTTTTATTATAAATACTGCGTCTGTTATAGACCGCCCTTTTGTAAAACCTTGTTGTTCTTCAGCATTAGTGATTTGCTTTTCCAATTTGTCCTTGAGAATACCCGTGAAAAGTTTCATTGTTGTATTTAAGAGGGTTATTCCTCTATAGTTTTGTGGGCAAGTTTTTTTCCTTTTTTAAATATGGGGATTGTGATACTATTATGCCATTCCTCTGGTGTTTCTGTTTTGTTTAATATTTTGTTAAATAGTTGTGCCAGTTTACTTGCAAGTTCCGGGCCTCCATATTTTAAAAGTTCATTGGGTATACCATCCGTTCCCGGTGATTTTCTGTTTTTTAGCTTTTTGATCTTTGTTTCGCCTTCGTTTATATTCAGCGTTTCTTCAGCATCATATAGCTGCAAGTGCATATAGCAAGTATATGTCGCAAGTGAATTTGGCCCAATGTTCTCTTATGATTGATTTTATTCTGGCGTTTACTTCGTTTCTTATTTGGACATATTCTGCATGAGCTTCTTCCGATTGCGTGCTTTTATATCTCAGGTAGCATTTGCGTTTTAATTCAGAGAGTTCTTTTACCTCTTGGCAAAACCACGGTTTGGTGTGGTTTGTCGCTCTCGTGTTAATTTTCCGCTTTCCAATCGCTTCCTCTGCTGCTTCGTTGATGCATTTCTTAATGTTGTCAAGTTTGTAAGAATTGGTATCACAATAATTGAGCAGATGTAAATCCTGGACGTAAACGATTTGTATGTGAATTGTGAATTTGTATATCATTTATCTTTTAGAATATCTTTTTAATAACAGTTTAATAAAATAATTCGGTATTTACTTATTTTGTACAAAATGCAACAGGTTCATCATGAGCGTATAAAAGAGTCCATCATGAGCGCATATATGCCCATGATGGACCCTTAACACGATTTTTGTAAACTATGAATAACTTTTGTCATCTTAATTTTTATCAAAGTTTAAAACATTTGCATATTTTACAAATAACAAGACGTTATGTGGTCATATTTAAAGCCTGTTAAGTAAATAATTAAAATTATTATGGAGCTTTTTCCTTAAGGGGTCCATCATAGGCACATTTCCCTTATTCATGAAGAAAATTTCTATAATGAATTCCATATTAAAACCAGATATGTAACAGAACTTATGTAAGGAAGAGAAGGTTTAGGTACTATTTTTTTCCAATGGAAGTGGTTGTAAAGTTGAAAAGATTCAACCATTCTAATCTACAGCAACCTTCTGTAACCTAGCGATAGATCAAAATATGAAGACAATTTTGAATATGAATTGCTAAATGAACACATTATTGATCTTTCTGAAGTTGAAGATGTTTGAGCTCACCTTATTTATAATTTTAGTGTTATGTATATCAAAATTATCAAAAGAGATTTAAACATTAGTGTGATTTCTTTGACATTTGAAATTTTCTTTTCTTTTAAGTTTATCTTACAGATACGAACCGCAATATAATTTGACGTGAAAAGAAGGGTACATTTTATTATATGTCTATCCTCCAGATAACTATCTGTCAGATAGGACAATATTTATTTGGAGTTGAAAATACTGGCCCTTTCATGCAAGAAGTTTATTATTTTAAAAATTTAATTTTTAATTCTTTTGAAAGTTTGTTGGTCCTAAAATATTGGTGCCATGCGAACTTGGTAATAGGTAAGAAATAGAATTCAAAACTCGAGCTTTTCCAACAAATGAACTACCTAACTAGAATTACGCTGATTTTTGTACGTAGATCGATTTCATACGACGACTTCAGCGATTCATACGCAAAAGTTCAGCGATTTATCAAAAGTGACTTATTGGTTACTAAAGTTGTACAAGAGACTAAAATATCATTTTATTATAATAATACATAAGCAAATAGTAAAAAAAGAGACAGACTACATAACATACATTCCATTATAAGAATAATAGAAAGTATTATTATTAAATTTGATGCTAAAAACACTATGGAAATATCGGACCAATTCTTACCTTGTTCCGTATTCGTAGCGACGACTACCTTGCTATCATCTGAATAGCAAACATTAAAACTTTCATCGAATGACAAATTTTTATTAAAACACAAACTAAAATTTTTATGCTCAAATTTTCTTTCGAGCTTTTTCGCTAACATTTTTTATCACAAAAATCACATCAACAGTTTATTCACAGTCTACTGGAGCACTTAGAATGCCGCGTCTGAATTGCCCAATACGAATCTCATCATTATCGTGGAAAAGCAAACAGGACTGTATTTATAGTTTATCGATAATTAATTCTGTATTAATTTGTATTTGAAACGCATTGCCAACTTAATTAGCAATCACATATGCACTGTATGGGACAAATTTATTCGTTGGTGGTTTAGTGTCTGAACTAACCAGGTGACGGTAATGAGCTTGATGATTTTATTGTTAATTAATGAGTAATGTGAATAAAAGCTTTTTTATATTATCTACACTGTTGTCACTAACCAATAGGCTTTGAAGATTCCATCGGTCTAAATACAAAAAGCGTAAAGAGAATAAATTACAATACATAACAAAAAATTTAAATCACTTGAAGAGATAATATAGTTATGTATTTGTATAAAAATATATAATGCTTTTGTTCCAAAATTTAGGTTCTAAGAAAGAATCAGATAGACTTGCATGTGTATCTTAAAACTATTTCATTGATTTTTGTTCGTTTGAGTGATTTTTTTAGATTGTGCAGATAAAGTACCCGCTTCGACCGGGAGAGACCGGGTTATCCTAAAAGAAATATTAAAGACAGAAGACCTAAACAACAAACATTAGCAAGCATATAATAAAGTCTAGATAATGGTAGCTCTATCAAAAGAAGACAACGCGCCCACCTTTGGCATGTCAGTGTATTTGTTATTGTTGATTTTATATGTTAAGATAGCCCCCAAAAATCTACAAAAAACGGCTTCGGTCATCAAAAAAATAAATAAAATACTAACAAAAGGCGCAAGTAACAAAAAATACTAACAAAACCCAAAAAATTGTCAAGGGGAAATTACATCATCGAGCGCCGAGTCACCAAACTGGGCGTAGTCGAGAGCGGGGACTCAAGGCCCGGGAAAGCAATACAGATTAATCATAAGTCACTAGAGATAGCGGTTATAGAGCGCCTTACCCTGGCCTACATTGTTCGGGGTAAGATTCCACGTGGGATGCCTTGCACCCAGGACTCCCACATGAGAAGTACTTTGCTGATAAGAGAGCCTCTATAGCGCATCAGAGTGCTATCTAGGAGGAAGTGGATGGTCTGAAGTATATAAACACTACAATAAGAACTACGGGAAAGAAACACCTAACCAGATCTGCAAGGAAACACAAGGTATGGATGACACCAGACATACTAGAATTAATGGATGAAAGACGTAAAATGAAGAATAATCACAAAAATACATAGAGGTTGCAAGAACAGTAAGAGAATTACAACGATTACTTACAAATATAAATATGGCCTGCAACAATTATAGCATAAATATCAATAGCAAAAAAACCAAGTATATGTTCTTCAATACTTGGGGACTTCAATAAACGAAACTGGAGACCAAAACAATGAAATAAAAAGACGTATCGAAATTGCCAGGGCCACCTTCATAAAGATGAGGAAATTCTTCTGCAACAGAGATATAAGCCTCCCTCCAGTTTACCTTAATCACCAGAAAAAAGCGTTACTACCTGACTTGACAATGGCAAGTGCGACCTTATCGAAATGTCAAAACAATGGTTTTTCTCAGAACCAAAATTTTTCAATGAGGATTCAAACCCGAAAAACCACAGAAAGTACATGTTTATAGCTCCCGCGGAACTTTCAAAAACCAGAGTTTAGTAAATAAGAAATAAAAAACGAAGAAATAAAGAATAACAAATCACCAGGAAAAGATGAAATTACAGTCGAAACGATTAAAAACCGGTGGGAAAATTAAAACAACAGTTTTGTTATCTTAATGACCAAAATATTAAGCACCAGAAAAAATATACGCAGTAGCTGGAATGAAGCAATCACAAAAAATACTTCATATTATGTATAAACTTCTAACTAAAATAATAACCAATAGACTAACTTCTAAACTTAACAGCTGTCAATCCAAAGAGCAAGCAGTGTTTAGACATCGCTACAGAACATGTGATCACCTAGGTAATTGAGAAAATAAATGAATATCAATACGAATATGAATACCGTTGTATATAACATTTATAGATTTCGAAAGTACTGGAGTACTTTTTTACTGGAAACAGTGAGTACAAAACAGTAGAATAGACTACATATATACAGAACTAATCCCCAATATATATAATAATGCCACAACAAAGATCAAACATAAACGAAATACATATACCGTACCCATATCTATAAAATTCAACCAAGCGTTAGAAGACATTTTTAAGAAACTAGAATGGAAGGAATATGGAATAAACATTAACGGAGAATGATATCTAAGATATTCAGACGATGTCATCCTTATAATGACAGACCAAGAACTATTGGTACAATATTTAGATCAATAATTGAATTCAATGAATTACGACAAAATAAAACTGATGACAAATCAAAAAGAAAGTGATAAAAATCCTAGTTAAACAAAACAAATAGAAGAAGTTATTGAATGCATATATTTGGGACAGATAATAAAAATAAATACATCCAAACTAGACAAATAAAGGCACGAACGAGAAGTTCCATCTTCTATCGAAGGTTGGAAATCATCATGACTATGCGAACCCTGTTGCCTGCCGCTCTAAATAGTTCTGCACTACTGCATTCAAACCATTCCGCTTAAGTTTTTGACCCACGATATTCTTCGTCTTCCCACATTTCGCTTTCCTCGAATTTTGCCTTGCATTAAACTTAACTACATATTTAAAAATAAATAGTATCATCGCTATCTAAAAATAAAACTATTAAGACAGTGAATAACAGTTAAGACAGTCCTTATATACAGCACTTGTGACGGAGCAAACATCTTAGACTCAGCTAAAGAAACTCTGGGATAAAGAAAGATAAATAAAACCAAATCTCCCCCAAAGCGAAAAACTCCATGGTTGTGTACAGAGGTGAACGTGCAATACATTAAACAAGTACTGAAAATAATGTATCTTGGCATTGCACTGTCCAGCTACAGAGACGTTCAAAACGAAGTCAAATATCAGGTACAAAGAGCAAATAGGTTAGCAGGATACCTCAATAAAACTATATGTCGTAATCGACACATTAACTACTGTGAGATGGGATCAAGAATATATAATGCCGGTATAATACCAATAATAACGCACACATCAGAAATAAGACATGACACAGTCAAAACACAGAGAATGCTTGAAGCTGCAGGAATGAGAATACTAAGACGAATTATAGAATATAGAAAACACACTGAAAGACTGAATAAGGAGTGACGAGATCAGAACAAAATTTAAAACACAGGGTTGAGTGTATACTAAAAAAAAAACAGAATGGAAAAATGACATCAGTAGACATGTAGCATTGTAACGTACGCAAACTATTTAGTTATGTGCATAAACAATCTAGGCGCTTTTGCCTCTGACGGAAAGAGGTTGGGTGTGCAAAATTCATATACAAGTTGTTTGTATTCTCTGAAAAATTAAAATGAATTGGGCACCATTCCATAATAGTTTAAACTCATAAAGAAACGAGCTCAGACAAAGAATTTAAAACAAAGCTAACCTTTATTATTTTGCAACGAACAAAAGTTATTAAAAGATTTTACGTTAAAAGGTTACGTCATCTCAGAAAAGAAATAACAGTATGTGTTTAGGTATCAAATTACAAAATAAAAATATACGCTTATACTAAAATTAAAATCATATCGTAAGAAAACAAACATTATATGTCTTGGCATTGGATTATGAATGGGAAATACTTTATCCGAAATTTCGAAATTCGTTCACAAAAAAATATAATTATATATATTATGTAGACATTTATATATTATATAGATATTTATTGTAGTTAACAGATCAATATTAAATCACTTCACTGTTATTTAGTTCATATATAATCTACACCGTTCAATAAAAAAATATACAATTGGCACAACTTTAATTATAAAAATGCTTGTTTGGCTTGCAGAAAGGATATATTTTTTACGAACTAGATACTTAAGCTGGGATTTTAGAACGTTGAATCTATCGGCAGCAAAAACATAATATCCACCATAAAAATATATAGGATTGGGCTTCTAAGAAAACGGGATATTTTTCAAATTGTTGGTTTCGGAACACATACCATAAATCCATAACTATTTTAATAACCTCGAGCCAATAAACATTGTTCTGGCAACTATTAGAACTCACGGTAAGAGTTTAAAATAAATATTTATTTGAAAATATAAAAGAGAAAAGGAATTTTTCGGCATACCTCATAAAGAGACCAAACAAAATTTTGTCCTGTCTTTTGGAAGTTCAAAGAGAGAAAGGGAGATGAATGGTGGATAGTTTACGAATGTTCGAACTTTGAGGCCAAGGTCGGAGCTATTAAGAACGAGACTTGGATCCTTGAGGTAATTTAGATGCATTCGGTGGATAGATAGCGCGACCAACATTGATTTGAATATTTATTAGGAATTATAATAATAAATTTTTTAAACTTTTGAAACGGTTACAGCATGTAGTTTACTACATTCATTTCCCAGCGCGGACATAATCAGACTTGCCGAAACCCTTGACAGCTAGTATTGTAAATTTAATTATTATTATTATATTTGTAAAAAAATTTAAAAGTAGAAAGCCACAAAGCAGTATATTTTGACTGGCACTATACACCGACAGCGATAATATCACTTTAAACCATCATTAAGTTTGATGTTACAAAGAGATTGAAGCAAAATAAAAAGTGCTTGGAAATGGAATAAATTTAAGCCAAACTACAACGTATATAAATAAACCATAGAATATTTATATACTAATTCATCAGAATTAAGAGAAAATGATACATTATATACTAATACAAACTATATTTAAGGTACCCAAATTTAATGTATACATACAAATAAAGAGAAAGGTGCATAATATAAAAAAATTATGACTAAAAGAATATTAGCTCGAAAAGGAGAAACAAAATTTGGAGATAAACAAAACCATTAAGAAAACACCTATATTTTAAAATAAATTTTTATCAATTTTTAAATAAATACTTCATTTTTTTAACTTAATTTAAAATTTACAGTTTCAAGATGAAAATAATTATCTAAACTGTCTGGTCTCTGGTTAAAAAATTTAACATAACTAAACATTGCTTATATATGTCACTTACGGCCATTATTGGTGAAGTTATTACCTTTTACAAAAATTACGAAGTTTACGGTTTTTTGCCGATATATCAATAAATTTTTTATCAATTTTAATGTTAAAAAACCCATTTTCATTTGGTCATTTGGTTTTGCAGTAAACAAAGAAATTAGGCAAAAACATTTTTCATCAAACAATATCCACCAACAATACTTTTCCATGTGAAAAATTTCATGACTAATAATGGTTTAAAAATCTTTTTGTATGGTTTAAAAATAATTAGATACCTGCCAAAAAGTTTTAAATTATTGTATTCACTTTTAAAAGTTAAGTTACCAAAACAAAACTAAAAAGAAAAACTGAAAATAAGAACTCCACTATTAATACCGATTACAGATAAGGAAATTTGCAATTGAAGACAGACTTCAGAAGTAATGTGTTAAATAAATCTTGAAATGTAATTAATATAAAAATAGTTACAACTGTATAAGTTAAAAGCTATCTAATATTTAAAGATTTATATTTTACACAAAATAAAAATTTAAACGCGATTTTCCAATTTGTCACGACCGGTGTTAATTAAAAGACTGAACGTATAATACTAAATTATCTTCATCTTGTTTGTTCCAGATGAAGTGTAGTGTATACTAATTAGATTTCAGATACACTATCGTCACTATTCACGTGTTGCAGGTGTATCTAACCAACGTTAATACGGTTATCGGTAACTCCCTACATTTTCCGCATGAATGATATATTTATCTAATATACGGATTATTTTTTATTAAATTAAAATCAATTTATACAGTCAAAAAGATTTTAGTTTGTAAGAATTGGCTCGTGAACAAATATTTTATTGATACACACACTGAAACAAATACTCCAGTCGTCAGAAACGAAAATACCACTGAACATTAAAAAATAATAGGGGAAGCCGGAGCATAATGAGCACCCTAAGGACATTGGGCAATTTTGATCTTGTTCGTGGTAATATGGAAATTATTTTAGTTCTATATAGTTACATATTTATTATTTTTTATTACAAAATACAATTTTAACCTAAAACTCACTTAACAATAAAAAAAATAATAAAAAATGTTAAGTTAACAAAAAACCATTATGCCCCGGGTATGGGGCACAGCATTTAAGAGAAGTTTTGCTTATTTCTGGCACTGTTCACAAATATATTGACACTCATCGTCATCGTCCTCTTCTCCAGCACAGGAGCAATGAGCCCATTTTTTGCATACACAACAACTTACCCACCCTTCAGTTGATTGCAAGTATGAGTATCCACAGTATAGACAATCTACATCGGAATCGTCACTTTCCGAGTCATCTTCAACAGTTTTTTGTTTTTTTACATTGGTTTTAGACCTTTTGGCTTCTTTTTTGTGTCTACCTTTTCTGTTTTGTTTTCTTTTTCACCCTCATCATTCTTAAACACTTTTCGTTTTTTAGATTCAGCGTTAGAATTTCTAGCCTCTTTAATTTGAGTTGACTCCATGAGCTCGTTCTTGTAGGGCGATTCTGTTAAAATAGCTATCTTTCCCCGATTTCTTGTCTGCCTTTGTTTCTTTGTAGTCTTTGGAATGGGTAAAATTTGCTGTGGAGAATCAAACACAAATTTAGTTGGCTTATCGTTTTGATAAGGTAAATCGTGAAAAGGCAATCCGTTTGACATCCCAGGCTGTGGAGAGTGCCTTATGTTTTGGGAAGGTAAGTCTGAAGAAGGTGATCTGTTTGACGGTCCAGGTTGTGGAGAGTGCCTTATGCTTTGTGAAGGTGGCGTGTTCTGCCGAGGCTCCATAATTCCAGCATTTTGCGACTGTTCTATATTTGTAGTATCCGCTGCCACAAAATCAGCATCCACAAAAATATTTGGGTTAGGTGGCCATATCCCGGTAGCTTTAAAACCATTTATAGCTATTGAAATTGTTCCCGCTCGAATAAACGCCTTTCCAAAAAGTTTAGTCACTTGGTAGTGAGTAAATACTCGACCTGGATTCAACCTTAACCAATTTTTTATTTCGTCAGCGTAATAGACACTTAATGGTTTCATGAAGCTTACATCTAGTGGCTGGAGTTTATGGGTACAATGAGGTGGAAAACACAACAGAACTACACCAAGCTGTCTTGCAAGGTCAATAAGTTTTAAATTTTTTGTGTGCGTAAAATGGCCATCTAACAATAACAACACAATATTTTCTTTTGAAGCTCTTGACCATGCTACGAATTTTTTAAACCATTTGACAAACAAATCACGTTGAATACAGCCTGAATCCTTACACTCAGCTCAAGACCCTGGTGGTGCGCCATCTAACAGTTCCGGCGTCATTCGTTTCCTTGGAAAAAATAAAAAGTAGAGGCATGAATGAACCATCTGCACCCATACATATTTCCACAGTAAGCATCTTCCCTCTCTCTGCGGACGACAAAGACCCAACTTGCTTTTTCCCTTTGGTTGTGATAATTTTATTGAGACTTTTGGCAACAGTGGTTATGCCAGTCTCATCAACATTAAATAATCGATCTGTCGTTATCTGGTATTTCTCAATAATCGTAGTTAGAAGTTCAAATAACCTATTTACTGAAATTTTGTTAAACCCCATAGCGCGTGCTGCAGAAGTTGCCTCTGGTTTTCTCAAAGATAGAACATCATGCCTTTAAGGAAAGCAGACAACCAATCTTCTCCCGCCATTTTGGTGGTATAATTAAAGTTATGGGAAATTTCGTTTCGTTCTGCTAACTGATATGCAACTTTTCGAAGGTCTCTTGATGTAAGCCCAAAAAGGCAATTTTCCATATCTTGAATATAGCCAACCAACTCCAATTCCTTATATTTAATTCAATTTAACGGCACAAGACATGTCTTGATTGGCTTGGCATTTACGTATGCGACGTTGTAAAGTAGCACGAGGAACAGCATAATTTGTAGCAGCAGTTTAACACGCCATGTTTCGATTTATAACAGCATCAATTGCTTGTGCCATTCCATTCTCTGTCCAAGATTGTCTGTTGGTCTGTTTTATATAATTACGCACTATATTTGCTTAACTGAAATAGAAACAAACGTTGGTTTAAGAGTGTATCTAACAGCTTGATAACGAGGGGCATTATGGGCACCCTATTATTGCTCATTAAGTTACATTAATGTAATAACTAAACTCACCTTTTGATCGTAGAGCTGTAACAATTTTAAAAACTAATCACTGATTGCCGTAGTATACTAAACAATATCATACAAAATTATATCACGTGTACAAAGAGATATTTATTACAAATAACGACCACGGCGAACGGTTGATTCGTCTAAACTGAGTTGCCTGTTACGGGCACGCCGGGCACGCGACTTTTACATTATGCTAGAGGTGTTGCCAAACTGCATTGGAAATTTTCTAAATTTAAGAAATTGTTCATCATGCCCCGGTGCTCATTTTGCCCCGGCTTCCCCTATGAAAAAATCGATGTATAACAATAGTATAACTGTAGCTGAGATAATTTAAAACAAAAATGTTTATAAGCACTTATTGTATACAACAAACCGTTTTCTCTGAAACAACACTTGAAGCCACCGACGATTGTGATTATGAGTTAAGCGCGCGAAATCATTTTTAAATAAAATTTGTATCAACTCGACGGTAAAAATTCGATCTCTTTTGATCAGAGTGTCCTATAAACTAATATCAAAATCCGCTTTAAAGGTGAAGAGTGCAGCTTTCGTATATTTTTGTATTTTTCCGCAAATAGAGTCAGTTTTGATGATTCTCGTGAGATCAATAAAATGTATCCTATTCATTGACCGGTCACTATGAAATTTCCATTGTAAAAGCCTCTACTTCACAACCTATAATATAATATATTTCAGTTCTGAGTTTTGACAACAAATGTGAGGCGATTTAAATATAGCTAAAAACGCTGAATTTAAACTTTTACATCACAAACCATCTAAAATGTTTCTTAAACTGCTTCTTTTCAATTACACAAGTACGTTTTTCAAAACTGCACAACTACAGCTACAAATTCCACACAATACCTTCTTCGTGAGACATTTCTATAGTGTATTTTTATGTATGAGAGAGTAATAAAACAATAAATTATGTATGCAAATCCCTAAACTGTTGATACGGATGACTCAATGAAAAACAGATATTTGTCAACAAGTTTACAGAAGTATATAGGAAAACAATTTTAAATTGAGTATGACCACCAGGTATAAAGGTTGGAGCAGAATAGAATACAATAGTTGTGAGGGTTACTAATCCCTAAATAAGGTTGCCAGTGTCGGAGTGATGGAGGTTAACAGGTACTAATGAATTTGCAAGAAATCTAAAATGTTTATTTTATTGGTTATATATAACCAATAAAAGTTTAATAAGTACCTACCTATTTGCTAAATAAAGTTTAATTCTTTAGATAAAATAAAACGTTTTATTTTATCTGAAATGAGTGCATTCCACGAAGTAAGGGTTTCAACAATCAAACATTTAATTCTTTAATTCCAGGAATCTACGACAGTAATTGACTAGATAATTACCTTCTAAACTTATTCCACGGAAAATGTGACAGTGGGTTTTTCCATTTTGTAGGAAGGTCCAAGTGGCGTATTCAAAATTCTTAACAGTTCACTAAAAGTAGGTACTTCAGTTGCAAGGTGCAGTTTATTGTGTATACTAGTGTTATGGAAAATTTGGAAGTGCCGTGTAAACGCCGAAAAATTGGTCCTTTAACAGTTAATGAAAAAACATTAATATTTAATTGTTTTAAATCATTTACAGACAAACGTTTAAGTGAAAGTGTTGATGAGACCGTTGAGTTAGTTAGCAGTACACTTGGTGTTGGGAAATCTACGATTTACAGAGTTATTAAAAAAGAGAAATGTGGTAGTTTTCAAATGTCACGTAATGCTCCAGGGAAACCAAAATTTCAAATAGAATATCATTTTAAAGAAGGACTTCGACGGAAAGTGCATGAATTCTTCTTTAGACAAGAATTTCCAACATTGGATAAAGTTCTTGTCTCAGTTCGAGATGATAAGGATTACCCAGAAATTAGTCGAAGTACGTTATGGAAACTTTTAAAGGAAATAGGCTTCCGCTGGAAAAAGAATCCCAGAAAGTCTATTTTATTAGAAAGAAGCGATATTGTCTTATGGAGAAGACATTTTCTAAGAACCATAAAGGAAATGAGGAAAAATATTTTATCTTGATGAAACATGGATCAACGAGGGTCATACACCAAATAAATTTTGGCAGGATGAAACTGTTACAAGTCAAAGGCACGCTTTTGTAAATAACTTATCTACTGGTTTAAACCCACCATCAGGAAAGGGACGCAGGCTGATAATAGTACACATTGGCAGTTCAGACGGTTTTGTTGAAGGTGGTTTATTAACTTTTGAATCAACTCGTACCGGTGACTACCATGAAGACATGAACGCTGATGTCTTTTAAGAATGGTTCGAACAAATGATAGATCTTCTTCCTAAGAACTGTGTAATAGTAATGGATAATGCAAGTTATCACTACAGACTTATAGAAGGACTGCCCACAACCAAGTGGTTACAAAAAGACTTGCAGAATTGGCTGAGTTCAAAAAATATTACGTACCATCCCGGATCTATAAGAAAGGAACTTTATTCGTTGTGTGCCCTTCATAAAGAAAAATTTAAAAAATACGAAATTGATGAAATTGCCAAAAGTCGTGGAATGACAGTACTTAGATCCCCACCATATCATTGTGAATTAAACCCGATTGAACTGGGATGGGCACAGATAAAGAGTGAAGTTTCAAGAAAAAATACTACTTTTAAAATTCATGATGTTAAACAGTTGTTTTTGGAGGCCGTAAATAATGTAAAACCTGAAAACTGGAAAAAGGCAGTAAATCTCACTATTAAAGAAGAGGAAAAAATGTGGAAGCTGGACAATATTACTGATAAAATGATCGAGCCAGTTATTATAAATCTTGGTTCTGAAAGTTCATCTTCTGAATCTGATTTGGATTTGTAACAAGTAGCTGTAAGTTTTATATTAATATTTTTATTCATCTATTTAACATACCTTAGACGGTTTTAAAAACTCTTTTTCTCTTTTGTAATTTTTAAAAATTAAAAAAAATGTGAATTTTTTAAAACCGTTTTTAATGTAGGCCAGTCAGTTCTAATATAGTGTGTGATAAAAGAGGTCACTTTTGTTTGCATACACATAACACTTTATAACACTGAAATAATTCATTTATTTTTTACAATTATTCAAAGTAATTTTTCAATTAATCTTGAGCACGCCCATGGAGTGGTCTAAAGTACCAGTTAAAATTATGCTAATTACTCTCTCGTTCATAAAAATAAACTATAATGTCAAGCGATCGTTTGTAGTATAAAAGTTGAAATCTACGTTTTTTAGGCATATTTCAAATACTTCATTCTTCTTCTTCAAGTTCCGCTTCTATCGGAGATTGGAAATCATTCTGGCAATTATAATTTTGTTGGTTACGGCCTGAATATTTCAATTGAACTGCATCCAAACCATTTACGGAGATTGCGTAGCCACGAGATTTTACGTCTTCCTACGCTTCTACTGCTTTTGATTTTACCCTGCATTATATTCCGTAGTAGCTCGTATTTTTCACCTCTCATGATGTGCCCCAAGTATTCCAATTTCCTGATTTTTATGGAATTTAAAACTTCGCATTGTGTTCCTAGTTTCTCGAGAACTTGTTCGTTTGTTTTGCGATCCATCCATGATATTTTCAAAATACATCAGTAACACCACATTTCGAATGCTTCTGGGTTTTTAATGTTGGATTTTTTAAGTGTCCAAGCTTCAATCCCATAAAAAAGGGTAGAGAAAATATAACATCGAAGCATTCTTATCCCGAGCGATATATTGACATTGCGATTACAAAAAAGTTTTCTCATTCTATTAAAAGTTGACCGTACAATTTCAATGTGGCATCTTATTTCTTTTGTCTGATCAGTATCTTCTGTGATCCATCCCCCAAGGTATTTGTACGAAGATATTTGTTCAATTTCTGTATTATCTAGTACTAGCTCAACTTTGATGTTTTATGCTTTTGTAAATACCATGAACTTGGTTTTCTTCAAATTTATGTTTAGTAAATAATCGTTGCAATATATATTTAGTTGTTCAGCAAGGTGTTGCAGTTCTTCTAGTGTTCCTGCCAGAAGGACGGTGTTGTCAGCATATCTTATATTATTAAGGGACTCACCGTTTATTATAAGGCCTTCACTGAGCTCGGCAAGCGCTAATTCTGAGATGACTTCATTGTATAAATTGAATAACAAGGGTGATAAAATACACCACACCCTTGACGGACCCCACGGCGAAACTGGATAAGGATTGAAAATGCCTGACATTGGAAATGCCTCGTTTGTTGACATAACTCAAAATCGAAATCTGATATTATAAGTTTTGAAGATTAGGCTCGGACGATAAAAATTCCACTACGACCGGTAGTGGATTGATCTCATAAGAATCGTCAGAAATCACGCAACGTTTATTAAACAGATTTATACAAACTGACTTCATTTGCGGCGAAATATAAAAATTTCATACGAAAGCTGCACTCTTGGCCCTTAAATTCATTTTGATTTTTGTCGATAGGGCACTCTGATCAAAAGATATCGAATTTTTACCGTCGGGTTATACAAATTTTATTTAAAATTGATTTCGCGCGCTTAACTGACATTCAAAATCGCCGGTCGCTTCAAGCGTTATTTCTGAGACAATGGTTCATTCTACACAAAAAGTGCTAATAAATATTTCTGTTCAAAATTATCTCATCTACATTTCTTATTTGAAACATTTTTTTCTACAATGTACAGAATCTTGGTAAAAAGATGTTTTCCGTCCCTATGAGGGTGGTTTTGATGGGAAACACAGTGGTATGAGCGGCAAACTTTTTGCATCTTGTTGGGGGTCTCAAAATTGAAGTTTACCCGAAGATTTAAATTTTTTGTCTCGTTCTTAGAGATCAAATCTCTGACGAAGTGATATACACTGTGACTAACATATTATGTGATCGGCAGAACTCTTCTTTTCCAAATTACATATAAATAACAATTATTTACAGTCAATTATATCCCAAGAAAGGTTAAAAGGTTTTGCATTTATGTCAGTTGAATAAGGCACATTGATAAGAACAAATTATAACAATATAAACTACCATAAAATTAAATTTATTAAATTTGAATCTTCAGAAATCAATAAGAAAAATGAAGAAAAAATAAAGTCTTTGTTTTCAATATCGTCAATCGGAAAATAAGAATTAGCCTAGTACGGTGCTGTCTTTGAAATTTGAATATTTTTATTATTTTATTGTAATGCTGGTATTTTTAACATTAAAATTGCCTAATGTGATTAGGGATAGACCGATAAATGTTAATTTTAAAATTTAGTGTAAAAGGTTAGTTTTGTGCATACATTATATAGAAAGTTCCACCGATAAGATAAAATAAAACAAAATATTATGACTATTAGTTTGTGAAAAATTCGTGATAGAATCGTGAAACTTAGATTTGAGTCACTGTTATTTAGACGAGGAAATAAACCACTAAAACGCACTAAACCTACCAAATTTGGAAAAATGTCAAGAAAGTTTGTGAACAAAATTTATGGTGGTAAAATGAAAATTGTATTTTATGCCTAAGAAAAGTGCATGGAAAATGAAACTTTTACAACTCGAAAAATATATAAATAAGAATGAGTTAAATTTAATTATTCGAGGGGTTTTCGGGGTCGCTGAACACGAATAAGATGACGACCATGGTCCTCGAGCTACCTGGAGCACAGGGTGAACCACGTCTTCTGGAGTTTCATGTTAACTTCATTATAAATCAGTAGACACTCATTGCTTGCTGGTTTTAATGGTCGCTGAACACTATTATGATAACGACGATGGTCCTCGATCTAGCTGGTGTCTATGGTGGACATCGTCTCCGTGAGTTTCATGTCACCTCACCTCAATTAATCTGTCAATTTATTGAAAGATTAATTTGCATGGCATACCTTGATTTGCAGAATAAAAGGTTTCAAATCGAATAGTATGTATTTACAAAAAAGTTTTTAAGTTTTTATTGAATAAAGTGAAATAATAATATTGTTAACTACTGGTACTACTTAAAAAAACATTAAAAAGCAATGAAAAAGGTATTTTGGTAGGTTTATCAATAAATAATATATCTTGAGAAGTGTGGACAGCTTAATAAGAGACATGACAGGAAGTGGCTAACAAGTTTGTTTATTAGAATTGTGTAAGTGGGACGAATGCCAGACGAAGGGAGAACCCGTAACCGTCCTTTACAAAGAAGATGTACACCAATGCATAAATTACAGGACCATAAAACTTCTTAGTCATACAATGGAAATATGGAAGAGAGTAAATTATTTTTTAATTACTGCAAAAGACCCTAAAAGAGATGCAAAAAAGTTTACTACTGTAACCCCCGTGCTTCCCCCTAAAATCAGCCTCGCAGAGGGGCCAAAACGCAAAAAAATCGATTTACCGAGAATCTGTACACTGTAGAAAAAAATATTTCATATAAAAAATGTAGCTCAGATAATTTGAAACAAAAATGTTTATAAGCATTTTTTGTGTAGAATGAATCTTTCTCTTAGAAACAACGCTTGAAGCGACCAATTTTGCATGTCGGTTACGCGCGTGAAATCAATGTTCAATTAAATTTGTATCAGCTGAACGGTAAAAATACGATATCTCTTGATCCAAATGTCCTATCGACAGAATTCAAAATGCGTTTTAAAGAAAATAGGTCAGATTTTGTATGCAGTTTTTGTATTTTGCTGCAAATAAACTCAGATTTTATACAGGTGTTAAATAAATAAACGTGGCACGATTTTTGCCATTTTTTATGCTTGGCTACGGCAACCAATATAATGGTGGGTTCAGTAAAACAGGGATATGCCTCAGTGATTCACTGGGCCTATCGGAAAGACACTGGAAACCTGCGACCATCTCTGTGTTAAAGCGTTCATCTCTGTCTCCGGTGACATTATTTCTCAAAAAGAAGATGTGATAAAATCTTTAAGCACCGATCAAAAATACATGTACGAAATGTGTCAGGCAGTATCATTGAGTAGAGTATGTGTAGCGACGAACTCGCTAACAGGCAGCCTGACAATATGTCACATTCTCGCTGGCTTACAACGGCCAACCGCATATTACGCCTTTACATTGGAACCATTGACCCATCTGAAGAACTCCAGCCAGACATTAGTTGATTATATCACGAAAGTCTACGCTTCCGTATGGTTCCACATCAAAGCAACCTTTGTGTGAAATGGGTCCCAAACGTCTTTTTAAATTAATTCAATACTCCAGATGTTTATCAGATAAAGTGAAAACAGTTGTTGATCCAGTAATACAACGTAAAGCATTTTTTGCCCATCCGGAAAATCTTTTGCTTGCTATGATTACAGACAACAGAGGTTTCATCAAAGAATTAGGTCTAACACGTATCATAAAAGCAAGAAAGGAATCATGTGATAAGGTAAGAGTGTTTAAAGTTCCGAAACTAAATTTCAATGCAACAGACTAGATTGAAAGGATGCACTGGGCCGATTTACTAGTAACTTCACCCCCCTTACTAGGAGACATTACCGATTCAATGTTCAATTAAAATAGAATTGTCAAAATTTCCCTGCCATACTCAAGCAGTTGAACGTTGCGTAAAACTGGTAACTTGAGGCATCTATCACTGTAGCAGGTCAAAAGACTCGTAATAGATTAATTCATACCACACGCAAGTCTAGAAGTCTTATGCCATCTTTTGATTGTAAAACTGAATTTAAGTGTTAACATTGCAATTTTATTTCCAAGATATGAGAAATATGGAAATACGAGCTTGGCGGAGGAAGGCGATGGATAGGGACGACTGGAAGAGAATTCTTGGGGAGGCTAGGACCCACACAGGGTTGTAAAGCCAAAATGATGATGATGATGACATTGCAATTTTTCTCAGTTTATTATATCTTTTAGTTTAATCTTACATTTAGTGTAGCTATTTTTTTTTCTCTATTTGTCAAAAATGTACGTTTTATTAATAATAAATATTGTTTCTTTTTAAACAGCTCGTATAAATTGTATTTTACCCTTAATAAATCATAGAAAAAAAATTGAAAAATCTGACATTTCAAACGCAGTTAGAGGGCTATAAACTATATTGAATTAAAAATCTAAAAGCATCATCTCAAATAATTCGGTATTGTGTAACTTTTAAAACCTACCCACCTATATAATTTGAAAAAAAAAATTCTAAATCTTATTGAACAAATAGTACATTGTTTACCGGGTAGGAAAAGCTTAACATTCCTGGACGACTGTGAAGATTGCTAAGTCGAGGCGCAAGCCGAGACTTAGCAACACAGAGTCCAGGAATGTGGCTTTTCCTACGAGGTAAACATACTATTTTTCCGCAAATCGTTTAAAATTCGACAGATATTGATTGATTTAAAAAAAAAAACGCGATAATTGTATTCCCAAATAAATGGTGCTTTGAAATTCCTAATAAAATTACTTGGGTTACTATGGAAACGTATTGAGGTTGAATTGTCAAACTTGACGCTTATAAATTTAATTGCTGGTGTTCTCGAAAGTAAAATGATAAGTGATGATGAAATTTCCATTCCTGGGGCTCCTCCAGAGCTGGTTGAGGCAGTGAATACTGCTTCATTAGAATTATTGCCAAAGAAATCAAGAGAAAAGTACGAAAATGCATACAGACGATTTATGGATTATCGCATGAGTAAAAATACGAGTTCTTTCTCAGAAAATGTTGTAATGGCATACTTCCTAGACCTTTGTTTAAAGATGAAATCTTCCAACATTATGGGCCAATTATTCAATGCTGAAGTCAACTCTTGCAATAAGTTATTATTCCTTATAAGCAATGTGTTTTCTATCATTTATGTAAAACACTTACAACTGTACGAAAATATCATTTCCTTACAGTAAGGAAATGACATTTCCTTACAGTAGGGAAGTCCTGACTTTTCTTCAAGAAATTTTGACAGGAATGTCAAAATTTCCTGGCGATTTTCGGAAAAAATTTTTTTTTACAAAATCGACCTACGCTAATACTTTTTTACTTAAATCTTATATTTAGTATAGCTATTTTTTTTCTCTATTTGTCAAAAATGTATGTTTTATTAATAATAAATATTGTTTCTTTTTAAACAGCTTGTATAAATAATTTTATTTTACCCTTTAAAAATCATAGAAAAAAAATTGAAAAATCTGACATTTCAAACGCAGATAGAGGGCTATAAACTGTATTGAATTAAAAATATAAAAACATTATCTCAAACAATTCAGTCAAACATATGTTCACGGAATAAACTTGTTTACGTAGGTTGACAGTCCGAATATATTGGGTTATATCAGAGTTATTAGGTATATCTTAGAGTTTTACATTAGACTTAAAATTAGGAAAAAGTGAAAGAAACATTGCGATTATACAACTAAAACTAAACTAAAAACTAAAATTATTTTAAGGTATATAGTATGTATGGTAATTCAACGGAAAATTACAAATTTAAGAAAACAAACAAAATAACTTTCCTATGCATACACTAATATCGACAATCTAAGTATAAATGAAACCCTATTCCTATTACGACAGTTAATACGAACATGTGAGCTAAAAATAGATCTCATTATTTATACACTCCGATAAGTGTAAGCGATAGAAGCTACTTTTTATTCAGAACTATGATGGATGATGATCAGCTACACGGAAATCTGATTGCATACATCGATCAATCAAAAAATAATCCCATCAGAACTTAATCTTATAATGCTTGTTTTGTTCTTTATTTACAGAGCAACCTACGATAAAAAATAGACTATACCAAAAAAGAAAACCGCGATAGATTAAGCGTGTTAATTAAGTTTACTTACTATACAGAGGCATTTTTTAGAACTAATAAACACAACACTACGTTTAGTTGCTTGTAGAAAGTAAACAATTGCACAGTTAGAAAACTACTGAGTCACAAAAATAAAACAGTGATAAGAAAGCGGTTTTATTTAAATTTTATCTAAAGTAAATACTCTGCTCGTATTGTTGAATATTCAACCTGTTTATTTTAACTTTATTATGTATTTTCAAGTTTATATACAGGGTGTTGCAGCGTAGGTGGTACGGAAATCTATAAAAATGTTTTATGGCGATATTTTTTTGGTTCTTTGGGTACACCAAACGTCATTTTGTGTGACGTAAACAAAATTTTCTTTTTCCTATTTTAAGACAATGTCTTGTTAGGGTCTTTATATGTGTGTTTCTTAGTAGTTGCTTAGAAGTAGATTTTTCTCTGGCGTGGTTTTGTAAATTTATGTTTTTTAGGTTTTTGAGGCTCATATATTTATTTCTCCATATAGCCAGGCTGTGGGGGGAAAAGTACTCTCTAATCCAGGAATTTATGTAATGTGGATTAGGTTATAAAGGGCAACCTCAGGAGCAATCCCCCAGTTTATTGAACAACAAATGTTTGGTTATCGTTTATTTCTGAACGTTTATAGGTGCAAAATACGTATTTTTTGAGTTTTTTTTAGCCTAAAGTAAGTGTAATTTCTGTATAGATTATGAAAGTACTCTAAAAGACCTTCAATTTGAGCCGGTATACATTCAATTGAATTTATTTTGTTATTGCAAAAATGACGAATGAAGGTCAAAATTAAAAAACGTGATATTTATTGCATAATTGCTTTTTTATTTATTTCAAATGTATGATACTCAAGCCTATAAAATTATGAATCGAATGAGCCGTAGTAAGCCTAGATCACTTAATTTGTTGCTGAGATACGTGAGTTAGTTTATCCAACGACCTTCAACATTGAATGCTCATAGGATTGCCAAAAAATTGTAGAGGGTTAATTCTTGTTTCATTCTCTTCCTAAAGCCGTTAATTTATATTCATAATCCACTGGAAAATAATGAAAATAATTTTTTAACCCGTTAAAAATAATTATTTATGAAGTTGTAAAATTGCAATTATAAACATTTAGAGCTGAAGCGTCCCCTATGTACCCTACAAATTTCTAATTTGCAGATTATTGTAGTGGGCTTCGAGACGAAGATTAAAAAAAGAGTTTTCTACGACCAATAGGAGCCGAGTTAGTATGATTTTTTTTAATCACAGAGGCTTTATTAATAACAATTAAGAAACTAATATGGCGTCATTTACTACTTAAATACCTATATTTTCAAGTATTTGTATTCTCCTTAAATTAAAGTGAAAATAATATAGCACAGAAACCGCATGTGGCAAACATTGCGGATGCCGTAAACACAGCTAAAATGTACAAGAATGTGCTAAAATTGTAATAGAAAGTTGCGAAAATTGTCATACTGCTGAATATGCACTAGATCACGCAGAAATAGAATGTGAAAGTGCGATGTATGTTTTGAATGAATTGTTATATGATTCTGACATAATTGTAAAAGCTACTAAAAAAGAAATATAAATGAAAATTAAGCATATTTCTGATTTTATAAATATTGAATCCCATTTTAAAACCATATAAATAAATTACAATTATTTTACTGTTTATATCTTTGTTTTACTAATTTATTCCTTCTATCAACGTAACTTTTTTTTTGAGTTTTTTTTTTTTGGAAAGTAGATTGTTTTTAAATAGAAATTTTAATCGTTTAAACTTTACTTTAACATAATTTTTCACTGATAAAAGATTACACAGCGAGGCAGAGTAAGTATTTAAAAAAAAATGATAAATACTGAAATAATAGTAGTCTATATTCTAGAAAATTAAATTTTTTTAGAAATGAAGATGTTTGATGGGGATGTTCTCAATGATAATATGATGTATGTTTAATATTAGTGTAAAAGTAAAAGAATTGAAAAAAAAAATTAATATTAAAAAAATATGGGGGTTGGGGGTAGTTTTTTAAGGGTGAAAGTATTTCAGATATTATTATTTCAACAAGCTACCCCAGATTTAAAAAAAAATTATCGAAATTGGTTCATTTTTCACCGAGATATTGCAAATTTTTCCGATTCAGTTTTTTTCTCGTTGCACCATCCCCACCACTACTTCTGTGCCATCGCTTGAAAAAATGTAAATTTTATTCATCATTTTTAACAATAAATAATGATTTTAATGTAAGGAGTATACAAATACTTGAAAATATAGGAAAATCTCCTGTCCGATTATTCTTCATTAATTGTTTGTTTTTCAATCATTGGTGTTGCTTCCGGGATATCCTCTTGCTCAGATTCCGTGTCTTGATCGCTAAACTCTTCTCTATCATAATCGGCAATAGAACTATCGGAATCATTTTCTACTCCTTCATATAGAGTAGGCCTGACAGACCACCGTCGTCGAACGCAGTGTTAAGGACAATAAGATAATTAAAAATAATTTTTTTAACCGTTATTTTTAAAAGGGTCGTACTTAGTTGAAACGGCTTGAACTAGTCACTAATCACGAGTGTATGCAAACTGTGAACAGCAATATCTTGAAACGAAAAAACCAAAATGTTCAGAAAAGTAAAACCTATATTTTTTTACTCTTCAAGATTTTTCATATCACTAATAATTTTTAAGTTATTTTGAAAAAAAGGCTGAAAAAAAGAATTTTTTCAAAATTTCTAATTTTTTTTTTATAATCGCTTTGGTTAAACTTACAGGTCATATAAACAATACCTAAGAAAAGTAAATTGAAAAGCGGCAACGATTAATTTTATCTCGGGTGCTAATTAGGTGATTTTCACGACATTTTTACCAAAAATGGGACAAACCAACATTTTGAGCGTAACTCGGCTTTAAAAAACAACAAAAATAAAGCATTTTTAAACACTTTTAAAAAGTTTTTATGAATTTTCTCCGAAAAGTACTTTATTTTTTACCCCCGAAAAGCACTTTTGTTGTTTGGAAATTATGTCGCCATTCAAAAGCGCATTACAATAACGTTGATTTATGAGATGCACTTGTCCCATCCCATGAACCATGAACCATCCCATCCCATACCGAGCCTGAGCGCCGGGCGTCCCTTAACATCGTGACGTGATACCAACGCTAATCCACTGGTTACGAATACATCAATATTTCAAAAGGTAGGTCTATGTTCTTTGTACAGATAACAGTATGAGTTAAAGCTAGTTAATTCTCGTAATTTATCCACAATTAAATATTTGCTACTTTTATTTGCAGTCAAAATATTGCATTTTTTTCTATTCTAAAGCATTTAACCAGCGACCCCTTAAGTTCTACACAAAACACCCGGAAAAATCCCAATACCCTAGTCGCTGTTATCGCTTGCGTTTGTAGTTCTTGTTTTAGATTTCTATTACTTGTAATATTAGCTCCTAGATATTTGAAGGACATCACTAATTTCAAAATTTAATTATACATAAATTGCTAACTTAAATCTGGGTTTTTCTTGATATTGTCATAGATTGCGGTAATTCATTTTGGTATTATTAAATGGACAAAAACGGACATAGATCGTCAGTGAAAAGTACAAACACTTCTGATAAAGGCACAAAAGCATCATCCTCGCATTGCAGTAGAAATAAGAACATTACCACCGTGCCAATGCGCCTCTGGAGGGGTAAACCTCTGCATAGGCGATATGTCAATAAATTCTGCCAAGACTATGTCGAAAATACAGTGTCGAACTATTGGCTGACATCAGGAAAAAAGTTCTCTAAAACAGAATACGCCAACCAAACATTATCTGAATTTAAAATATACCTCTGAGAGGCCCTTAGGTGCAAATAACTAGAAATATTGCTATGGATGCCAAGCTTAAGAAACCATCCATCTTACTGGGAACTGTCAAACATTTGCTGAATGGAAATAGATATTCTCAAGTTAAAGTTGATTTCATGTAATCGAATGAACTATCTTATAAGTAAAGTCGTCCAGGAGCGCAACTCAACAATATTGGCAATATCATTTTAAAGTCGTCTACTTTAAAATGCATAATGTATGTCTGAATTGTCAATATCAATGAGTCAGATAAAATTAAATTATTAGAAAAATTTTTCACTATGTAACAAAAAACAAAATTTATTTAATTTACTGTTTGTATTTTGAGAACGATTTCCGAAGTGGAAATTGAAACGTCAATAACCGTATTTTTATCTTTAATTGTGGCTTATTCCCAGTTAAATAGTAATTAAAATTTAGTTTATTATAAGATGAACACTGAACATTATTTCGAATAAAAATTATTAAGACTGATAACTATCAATATTATGGAACAAAAGGCTATTTGGCTCGTATCGTCTTCACATGTTCGAAAAATGAAAATGTGTGCGATAATATACAATCTCTTTAACAAAAACTTTCTCCTTATATCCCCTTTCAGCAATTAATTTTGACACCGCATTGTAAAAAATATCCTAATAGAGTTCTTATCACAGGCAATTATTAATTGTAAGGTTAAGCTAGTTATCTATTGTTATTTATATTTTTACCTTTTTAAATACATATGCTTATGAGATCTAATCTTTGCATGTTTTTAGTGATTTTTTACTTTCCTGTTGAGTCGTTGGATGAGAAGAGTGTGCTTTGTTTCTTCCGTTGTTTTAGATTCAATAGATTAGGCTCGTGATATTATTTGTGAATTTGATTTGCACGTAAAGACGTATATTAATATGAACTATAAAGGCGAATTTAGCCAAAATAATTGTTATGTTTGATGAAATTAATTTCATGAAACTTTCTGTAGAAATTGTAAAACTTGTTAATAAAGTATGGAACGTGTCTGCTGCTCTGTATACAATCGTTTACACAGGTTACAAGTTTTTGAAAGAACATAAATACCTCCTGTACAAAACATGAGAAAAGCACTTAGAGCTAAGCGGTGAAGAATAAATATAACTGCTTGTCAGTTGTCAATAAATAGACAAATGATGAAGACCTCTATTAGTATTCGGAAAATTCGAAAAATACATTGACCTGTTCGAACAGGAATACGAACAAATCTAGGAATATATGTTCCTAGATTTGTTTGAATAATTAGTTCAAAAACAATGTACAGGTGTTTTAGTAATACTGTCAAAATCAATAAGCAGTGAAAAACATGTATTCTCGCTTTTTTAGCTTTCCCCTTAGCTTGAGCCTTTAACAAGTTGCCACAATCAATACAACCTAGAACCGTTTTATAAACGGGTAAAGTTTTTATGATAGCATTTTAATGATAGCCCTAATTTCTCATGTTTGCCATAATTAATTACCTCCAGTACTTTTGTCATCATCCACAAACGAATTAACTCGAAGGAAACTTGGGGCGTTTACAACATTTAAATCGTCAGGGTTCGTGGGTAAATACACTCCACGGGAACACATCTCGCAATATCAGGAATCTAAATTTATAGTTTACAGTTTTGATCACGCAAATATCGCAGGTAATTTCAACAAACTAATGACACTACTTTTCGAGTCAAACATACCACAACAACTAAACGGAGAATTAACTGGCACATCTTCAAATCGTATAAAAATACTCACGAATTTTCAACTCACGAAAATTAAAATAAAATCGTATAACAACTTAATCCCACGGCAACAAAATTTTTGTAGCAGATTCGGTAGACCTTTATTAGTTTATGGAGCAATAACTAAATATTGTCATGTGATTACTTATTAGCAACTCAGTAAAGTAATTGTCAACGGATACGTGAATTTCAAGGTTGCACAATTATTAGGATATTGTGACAAATTGGAAATGCTTATTGATCAACACATAACAAAACACTTTTTTAATAAACCGATAAATTTATTGGCTGAAATAAAAACAATTATATGCAGTGGCGTAACAAAAGATAAATATTATAAACGGGACAAACACGCGTTCTGCTATTGTAGCAGTTTATAAGATCTATTTAGAGTAGAAATCCATTAAAATAAAAAAGAAACGCAATCTTTATACTCGCGATAGCAAACCTCGAAAATATTTATGTGCCAAATTGCTCTAGTGGATAAGAGTGATAAAAGTTTTTCTCAAACCCTTCTCTCTGTGAGGGGTTCACCCCCCTTCAACAAAGAATTATGTAATTTTTTTAATAATTATTATTAATAATTATCATTTTTTTATAACAAGAATACTTACTCTTTGTAATTTATTTTTTAAGTAAGGAGTAGTTTGTCATTAACGCAAAACTTACACACAGAATAATGACAATACAACGGTCCTGATAAAGTATTTTTGTAAGTATTATTAATGGATATGTAGGTATACTTCATCTAATTTACTTACCGTTGCACGTCATCCGCGTCATAGTCCGTGAGGTCACATGATACCAACACGAAATATTTAGGCGGTAGGTGTGTTCGTTTTTAGAATCACTTTGCCGAGTACACTGCCATTACAGCCACTGGACATATTTTATTATATACGCGTAGAAATAATATTTAAAGATTTCTATTAATGTTAACTTAAAAAAAAAGACAATAATATGTTTCATTTAATTTGTATAAATGTATTAACTATAAAGCGTTTTTATGAAGAACATCTGTTCGGAACACACTGTAACTCTAATCTAACGAAGGTGATGTTTTGGCATACATTGGTAACACTTATTTGATGCGGTGTTGACACTTTTTGTACTTTATTATTTTGAATTTTAAAGTGAATACCTCTTGTTTTATATTTTTAGAAATTTAATAAAATCTGTTCTTTTTAGAACAAAATTAGTGTGTTTTATTTCAAAAATGTCACGTAATAATTTAAACAGTCGTTGTAAAGAGATGGTAATACTTTTGCAATAATTATGTGACCTATTTGATTTAAAATGTAGTCAGGATTTTTTTATACTTTGGCAACTATGTCAACTTCGATATCTGTCAATGATAATGACGTGCAATTGTAAGTAAATTAGATGAAATATATATGAGGAACAGTATTTGAATAACAGTATTTGTAAGAAAAAGAATTGACTTTTAATTTAAAAAATATATAAATAGAAAGTTATAAATTATGTTTTTCACGACATTAATATTTTTCTTTAAAACTGAATTATTTTAAATCTTGATGCCAAAAAAATGGCATGTTATAACTTAAGAAATATTTATTGAAATGCAAGTTTTAAGTAAAGAAGAAAAAATCAGCATACATAAAAATAAAAGTGAAAATAGTTATAATTTGATATTTCTACTTTTTTGCGATTATTTCGAAAATATTGTCTAATTGACGTCAATATTCCAGTGACACAAGTAAGGTCCGTCCCTTCTTCTTAAAGTGCCGTCTCCCTACGGAGGTTGGCAATGATAATGGCTATTTTTGTTTTTGAACTTACTGCTCTAAACAAATCAATCGATCTGCATTGAGACCAATCACGTAGATTCTTCAACCTTGAGTTCTGCCTTCGGCCAATTGATCTTCTTCCTTGAATCTTTCCCTGTATTATGAGTCTCAAAATTTCATATTTTGGTCCCCTCATCACTAGGCCTAGGTATTCCAGTTTTCTGGATTGTATAGTGGTGATTAGTTCTGCTTCTTTACCAACCCTCTCCAGTACTTCTTTATTTGTAATTCTATCAGTCCACGGTATTTTTAATAATCTGCGGTATAACCAGAGTTCGAAAGCCTCGATTCTATTTAAATTGTTTTTTTTTTAATCTCAGCTCCATATAATAATATTGAAAATATATAACAGCGAATGGTACGTAGTTTGATCTCCAAATTTAGATTTTTGCACGTTAGGAGTCACTACATTCGTATAAATGCTGATCTGGCAATAATTATTCGCCTGTATATTTCTGCAGTATGACCATTGGTTTCATTGATTAAAGTTCCCAAGTACTGATATTTTTCTACCTATTCTATCACGTTACCATTGATTGTCAATAGGTGATGTATATTTTGTGGTCTTTTTGTAATTAGCATGTACTTCGTTTTTTTTAGCGTTTATAGTAATTCTCATAGCCGATCTACAAGAAAAGCTTAGGACCTGGAAGAACTATGTAGAAGAATTGTTCGACGATGAAAGACAAGAACCTAATATAGATAACTTGCAAGGCGACGAAGGACCAGAAATAACTAAAGAAGAACTATTATACGCTATAAAAATAATGAAAAATGGTAAATCACCGGGTCCTGACGGGCTCACATCAGAACTTCTTAAGCTTGTGGAAGGCGAATCAGTGAATATTCTACTCGACCTTTTTAACTGCATCTACAAAAGAGGAGAAATACCAAAGGAATGGCTACTTTCAACTTTTGTAACCTTACCAAAAAAGGCAAATGCAAAACAGTGCACTGACTACCTCACTATAAGCTTAATGGGGCATACATTAAAAGTATTCATCAAAGTAATCCACTCAAGAATTAACAGAAAACTAGATGCAGATATTAGTAATACTCAATTCGGATTTCGGAACGGGCTTGGAACAAGAGAAGCACTATTTGCACTTAACGTCATATGCCAAAGATGTCTAGATATAAACCAAGATATATATATATATATATATATATATATATATATATATATATATATATGTGCTTTATTAATTACAACAAAGCGTTTGATAAAGTTCGTCACGACCACTTAATGAAACTGCTAGTAGAAAAAAACTTGGATAAAAGGGACATTAGAATTATCTCTAAGATTTACTATAACCAGAAAGCAAATATCCGAATAGAGCAAGAGACAACGGAGGAAATCGAGATCAAGAAAGGCGTAAGACAGGGTTGTATACTCTCACCGACCTTATTCAATCTATACTCCGAAGACATTATAAACACAGCACTTTCGGATCAAAATATAGGTATTAAGATAAATGACATCCGAATAAACAACTTGAGATATGCCGATGACACGGTACTAATCGCAGAAACTTGGGAAGATCTTCAAATACTAATTAACAAAATAGTAGAATGCAGTGAAGAACACGGATTATCACTTAACATAAGCAAAACAAAAATAATGCTAATATCTAAATCACCACGAACGTGTAAGAAGATATTACTGGGAACTGTTATCAACGAAAATAATGACTGCTCTGAAGAAATCAGAACCAGAATAGAGAAAGCTAGAGCCACATTTACTAAATTGAAAAAGGTGTTCTGCGGAAGAGATCTAAGTCTAAAACTTAAAATTCGCCTTTTGAGATGTTACGTTATGTCAGTTCTCCTCTACGGGATGGAAACATGGACATTGAAAAAGATCGATACCAAAAAGATAGAAGCATTTGAGTTGTGGATGTATCGTAGAATATTAAAAATACCCTGGACAGAGAAAGTAACAAATGTGGAGGTTTTGCGGAGAGTGCGGAAAGAGAAAGAGCTGATACTTACTGTTAAAAAGCGCAAACTACAATATTTGGGACATGTTATGAGGGGAGATAAATACCAGTTGCTGCAATTGATTATACAGGGAAAGATAATGGGAAAGAGATCTATAGGAAGAAGAAGGCATTCATGGTTGAAAAACTTGAGAGAATGGTACAATTGCACCAATTACCAACTGTTTAGATCTGTAGCATCAAAAATACGCATAGCTTTGATGATAGCCAAACTTCGGAACGAAGACGGTACTTGAAGAAGAAGTAATTCTCATGTCAGCACTATTTATACTTAAGCTTTCGAGAAGATGTTGTAAATCTGCGATACTCGTTGCTATGATCGCAGTGTTGTCTCCATACCGTAAGTTGTTAATTAATTTTTCGTTAACGGTAACTCCCGTTTTGATATTATTGAGCGTGTTTTGGAAAATTTCTTCAGAATATAAGTTAAACAAAAGTTCTCCTGTCAGTTCTGCCAGAGAACATTATCTTCAAAATATGGGGATAGCTTAGTTAACTGGTTGGTTTTACCAAGAGATGCAAAATCAGGAAAGAGTATTTAAAATACAGTCAAAATATCTTAATTATTGATAACTATTTCTTTTAACGTAGAAATTGGATGGTCTAAACATGAAATGAACGTTGATACTCTAAAATATTATTCAACTGAAGTTGTTGGATAACCTCTAAAAGTCTCTTATTGTCTCTTAATAATTCTTGGAATTTAAAGCTTAGTACCAAAAATACCTTTAGATAATTTAGAAGCAGAAATAGAGTTATTCAAATTCAATTTCGAAATTTTTTCTTAAATTTTCCAGAGTAGAGATATTCGTAATATCTCTGGTACATTTAATAGCACTAACGAAATCGTAAGAAACACTTTGAAGAAATATCAATAATGAAAGCGTAACGCTTCAGATCTTTTCGCAAACCAAGAGGGAAATTAACAAATTGTTTTTTTTATCGCTGAACATAACGTATTAGCTGTTCCTTGTGACGTTGAATAAACCTAGTTTCGCACAAGCTACTAAGCCGTTTCTTACAATCTGCAGTGTGTAAACCTAAATTGCCTAACCTATATTTTTAGTCTTGCTAGCATGAGCATTTTTTCTGAAAAATTAATTACTCGATTAGTAATATTTTACATATTTAATATTAGTAACATAATTTAAAAAAATGAAAAAATTGTTTAAAATCTTTTATAAAAGGTATATAAAAATGCCCCAAACGGGCTATCACAAGCACATTGCAAAACGTTTTCGGATTAAACAATCCATCATCAGTGACAACGGTTGTACATGCTAGTAGCCACTAAAATATATGGGTCAAAACCCTTTAAATGTTTTAAATTTGTAGTTGTTTTACATTATTAGTATTTATAATTTGTGATGTTTAAGTTACCGTTGGATAGGTAACATGGCGGCGTATGACTCTACATGAGTAAATTGGTCCTGAGACGAAGTGTCTACGAGGACCTGTTGATAACAACTTGAGAACTGTTGATAAAGTTGTTATCAACAGGTCCTCGTGAATTTTTAGAGATTATTACTATATTTTTACTATGTTTATTTAAATGACTTAAAAAAGAATTAGTTATGAGTGCTCAATGATATAAAACACAATCTGAAAAGTTCAAATACTGTCGAAAACCAGTGTCTGGATACTATTTAAAATAATTTAAGAGATATTACTTCCACATAAAATGCTTTGTAAGTACATAGAACAAATATCATTCGATGTGCATCTTCCAGATAATCTTCAAAAAAATCAAAATATTTTTTAAATTTAAAATAAAATCTTAAATTAAAAATTTAATATTTTTCACGTATTTATTGAATTTTAAAATCATCAACATTTGATAATATTTCGGCCTTCTTAGTTTATAATATACAGGGGTTAGAAATTAGTGCGACAAACTCCACGGGGTAATTCTGCATGAAAAAATCATGACAGTTTGCTATAAAAACGCTCGCAAGTCCGCAAGTCCAAATGTCCACAAATGCTTCGGTTCTGATATACGGGGAATTGAAATTTTTCATACTAACTGACAATTTATTTATTGCTCTGAAACCGCTTGATATATGTAAATGAAATTTTGTGGGTTTTAAAAAATAGTTATTACGGATTTTTTGACATAAAATTAAGAATTTAATATTCATCATGGGTGCGCATACGGGTAACGGTGTGAATTTTGAAGAAAAAACGGTAAGCTACTAAGATATAAATTTAAATTTAAATTAAAAATCGTCTTTGATATCCTCGTTTACTTTGTAACAAAAAATTTCACTTGCCTATTTTTTATAAGAGATTCCGTTTTTATGAAAAAATTCCATGAAACTTTGCCTGCAAATACAACTACTGCCATATTTTATGTTAGTACTATACTTCCGGTTTAACTGGAAATAACCTCAACTTATTAAATTTAAATGGAACACCCTGTTTATTTTTGTAGATAAAAACCTTGTTATTCTTAATTTAGATATAACACAATTCAACAAAGATTACACAAGATGCATTTACATTAAATAGTATTGAAATACAGGATATAAATGATATAAAGATGACGTAAGCAGCAAGAATTGCAAGATGGGAGGTCCAGGAGAAAACAACGACGTACAAATATCTTATTAATTTAAGTGATAATATTTCGTATTACACGACAAAGAGTTAGACAAATCATTTTTTTTTTATTGAGTTAATGCCTCGACAACTATGATCATTGGCATGGTACAGTCAGGTACCTCGTGTAGAGTGTGTATGTGTAGAGTAATTGTCTTGATACTTAGCAAAGTCGACGTCATTGTCTTTGCTAAGAGCCGCTAATTGTATCCGAACGTCTGCGGTCCCTCCGGTGAGCACCGATCGCACATGGATAGAAACTATTTTCATTCACCAATTTTTAACAAACAAAAATTTCTCCACGCAGATGGGATTCGAACTCACGACCTCCAGGTTTAAAGGTAGGCGCTCTTACTACCGAGCCACAGAGGGGGTTAGACAAATCATTGAAAATTATAAAAATATCAATAATGTACCTATTGAAAGAAAGGGTTGCGACAAAAAGGCAACAAAACTTTTTTAACTAAGAAGGAAAGTGTTATGGGTTTTATAATGAAGCTAAAATGTATTGACTTACAATATTGTCGAGCCAAATCCGAACGAAGATATTCGTCTGAAAACTTTCTGAAAAAGATTCTACCGTATTATATTACCTTATGTATTCTACATTAGCTCTACCGTTTTTACTCAAGTGATCCGTCAAATATACCTGTCATTAGAGGCTTTTTCCGGGAGGTGTTAAACAAAAATTTTAATTTAGGTTTTCATACACCACGTACAGCAACACATACAGTATTGGAAGATTCAAAACGGAACATACGAATTATTAATACAATTATTAAGATCCCCTGACCTGCAATTACCCAGTGTAACTTTCAATATAACGTCGCGATGTCTTATAATTAATTCATTTGTTCGACTGGATTGCTACTCCTTGGCGATTTCTAGTAGCGTATTCGAGAGGTGTACGTCGACACTGTTGTCTATCGTCCACTGATTTTCTGTGTTTTTGTGCAGATAATAACAATGTTTTATTAATAACAATTTTTTTGTGTTCATTAGATATTATTTGAATTGGTTAGTGTATAGTTTAATATATTTATTATTCCAAATATTGTTGATAATTTAAAATTTAAAAGGATTTATATGATACATCAAAATCTACAGATTTTTGCCGAAGGTATCTATCGATTTGGCAACAGTCCCAAGGAACATCACGGGCCGAGCAAAACAAATACATGCCCTTTACTTTGCTTCTCATTATAACGCCATAAGCTGAAATAAAAGTAGTGTTTCTAACCATAAACCATGTATACAAACAAAGAAAAAGTACAAATTTTAAAATGGTATTATGGGGGCAACTCGTACCGTGATATAAATTTATTTACTTGTGCGTATGAAGATAGGCCAATACCGACACAATCAACTATTAGTCGTATTATTAAGGTGCGCACGTGCGCAGCAGTCGAAAAATATCGACTGGAGAAGGAGTCCAGTCGAACAAATGAATTAATTATAAGACATCGCGACGTTATATTGAAATTTACACTGGGTAATTGCAGGTCAGGGGATCTTAATAATTGTATTAATAATTCGTATGTTCCGTTTTGAATCTTCCAATACTGTATGTATTCCATATGTTTATCACTAGAGGAAAAAATTAAACGATATGAAGGAGGTGAGAAAACTAATTTAATATGTCAAAAAAAAATCCACAAGTTACGGGCCAGGGCATTCTATTATTTACTGAAGTAATAAAATACCAACATAATCACTTTCTCCTTCGACCTTCAAAAAAACCTGTCCTGACCAAAATGCCAGACCAGCAGGCAGCATTATTTACATAATCTCACTGTCGTTCAGGGATACTCAAAGGCTGCACTTGGGCCTCAGAACTAATTCAGCTATTGCTGGACCGAGGATCAATATGGGAAACTCTTCCAATTATGTAGCCTGTGCAATCTGGCACCGTTCATTCCAAACAGTTATGTCAAAGTTAACTACTCTGGAAGTTGTGTGTGACGGATGTGGCGGTCAAAATAAGAACAGGATTGTGCTTACTATGTGTTTGACATGGATATGCAAGTGAGCTCCAGTGAATATTAAGACAATGGAGCTATTCCTTGTTAGAAGGATTTTGTTCCTCCCGATAGGATATTTGGACTGATTGAAAGATAAATAAAAAAAACTTAAAGTTCCAGCAAATCCTACAGAATATTACAATGAAATGAAAGACTATACCACTGATTTGTTAGCTGAGCAAGATTTTAACCTTTTCGATTGGAAGACCGAGGCTGATTTTTGTATTAAAGCTGTAAGGCAGTGGCATTTTAAACTTACAGAATGTAAACGACTCTATCTGAAGCGATCCATAAAAAACCTGGAGACATTTTGGTAAAGGGTGATCTAAATTTCAACGTTTCAACTGGAGTGTTTCGAAGATTAACCAAGATTAAAGAAAGGTTAGCTCGTATCAATCCTACCATACTTAAAGACAACAATATACAAAATGTCAGTTAGAAGAGGTTAAAAGACGTTAATAATATGCTTGAAATTCATTTTGGACACAAAAAGCAGCTTTACAGAACATAGATCTACCAAGCGTACCTAACCACGAAGTCATTCTGTGGTCCACAAAGTAAATACCACTATTTATGTAATTTCATTAGAATAAAATTAATTTTAATAAAAATGACTTTTGATTTAACTAGACCCATTTCAAACAACTTGGAGGCAGAGAAATTTGTATCAAAATAATCAAAGTTACAGTATTAGTATCACAATCGCCAATGTTCATTTTTTTTTTCAGTACATACTTGACAGACTACAAAAGATGTGTTTCCTGTAAAATTGGTCAAGGAGGAGATTGGTGACTTTGATAATAGAAGATTCAAAAAAATTTTTTGTTTGAAACATTTTTTTCACGATAAATTGGTGTTTTCCGTTTTTTCCCTTTACGAAAATAGTTTTGGGGCTAACCTAAAGACGAGGGTAGCAGTGGACAACTTTTTTGCACCTTTTTTGGGGTCCCAAGATTGACATTCTCAGTAAAATTCAGCTTTTTCGTCTATTCAAATCCCTCACGACTGAACTATTAAGACTAGGTACTTTTATTTAACACGACCAATAAGAATAATAATCTAAAAAGATCACTTGAAATGTTTAAAATGCCCCCAAAAGTTCACAACCTCACCATGTGTAAGCCTATAAATTGATGCATATATTTATAAAAAATATCGATCGCCAGCTTCATAGACGAGAAGGTTTAACAGAAAATATTTTCTATAAATATTTTCTACAATTAAGAGTAATACTCTGGTAATACATACCATACTTAGTGTATGATTTTGAAAATATTTTTTAGCTATTATAATTTTTTTCTACAACTTAATTATTGTGTTAGTTATTTCCTCATTCCATTTCTCTGTTTTCGAACCATTCCTATTCGCCAGAAATTATTCGCCATGTTGTTTTGCTGCCCTATGTTATTGCAATATATTGCGTAATTGACGCGACGATTACCAAAACAAATTTGTTTTTAATTTTACGTCATCGAGATCAGGATTGGATTGGCCATATTGGCAAATAACATGTCGATTTATTTAGTCGGCGATTTTATATCGTACAAAAACAATTTTGATTTTTTAATAAATGTATAATCCACAAGGCAAATGAAATTTCTCTAGTTTGCTGTATACCGTGAATCATAAAAGCTTTTATTTAAAAAATCCTTTATAAAAAGTATATATTTTCTGAAATTGCTCTTTCGGGTTACACCACAGAACGTTTTCGAACTATTAAGTTCATTATTAGTGCAGTTATCTAAAATAAGTGTCAAGACTTTAATAAAAGCAAACATAAATATGAAATTCTGTAGGTTAAATTGTGGAAATTTCAACCACGTGTTTTATAAGTCAAAATTTCATATTTATGTTTGCTTTAACACGTTGCGTACGGCGTGAGACAATACGTGTCTCACACTCGATTTGATCCTTGGACGGCGTGGCACAAATGGTGTACCACATGGTATACTTTCACTTAGACGGCGTGTATTACAAACCGGTTCATACGACTGTGTTATTTAAGCAGGAATACAAAACGAGCCGTCCTAGTGAGAGGCTGATATGCGCCGGACGTTTGTTTCAATTTTATGAACCTATTTTTGGTAAGGTGAATAAAAAAATGTAATAGTAAAAATTCTGTTTTAGTGGAAAGCTATAATAAGCATATGAAACATCGGAATATTAGTAAATTATAACAAAACATGTAAAATTACGAAAAAAATATTATTCCTTGTTCATCTTATGTTCCTGAAAAAAAACAAGGAATACAATAACTCTTTTTATACCCATTGCGTTGCCAAACTGATCGGGAACAAGTATTCGCTGCAGTGTTCCTGTCATTTGATTATTTTAAGGCCTTATAACAACACAACGGTTCGGTGTACCAAAGCGTGTTCTAGTTGTTCTATATCTACTGCTTTTTCGTTCTCCATGTGGTCCACACGATGCTTACCGAATAATAACCTTGCAGCTAACAGCTCTCTGTATTCCGTTATTTGAATTGTGTTCTGTGTTACCTCCTTATATATTAGAAAAGAATTTACTAATGCACATCCAAAAATCAGTTCAACTGCTAATTTTCGGTACCACTTATTACCTTGTCTAAGGCAATGATAGTAAGACTTGAGTTGATCATATAAATCTATGTAGCTCTTGCACCTGTTGTAACTAACGACAGCAGTTGGTTTCTCTATTTCAGCGCGTCTGTTCTTTATTTTAGTGGTATCTGCTTGATGTTTTGTCGTAAGCATCATCACGTCACGTTTGTCTTCCCACTTTAGTATTACTATACCAGTAGAACTTTCTTCAGCAACAATTTCATTTTTTTTTAATTTAGTATTAACCACTTTGGGAGAATTGAGTTTACGATTAGCTCTTACAGTGCCAACTAGGTGTGTATTTCTTTCTAATAACTTGGTTGCAAGACTCACACTTGTGCAATTGTTGTCGGTGTATAAAGTACGCTCACAGTCAAGTAGATTATCCATCAAATGCAACACAACTCCTGCGGAAGCACTACCATCATCAGTCTTATCATTACCAGATCGGACCTTTGTGTCACAGTTTTAGTACAAGATCTTACTGCAGGATCACTACGTTCATAATGTAGTTCATCAAACCTACATTTTTACAGACATTTAATATTTAGGAGAATACATTGAGAATAAATTGTAGGTCAATAAGTGGCGGCAAATATTTTTAATTCAATTATTAGTAGGTAATTAATTTTTGACAAAAACTTTATTTCATTCATTTATTTTTTCAATAAAATACGCTGATTATGACGTCTATGCATATTTTTTATATGAAATTAAAGCTAATTTTTTTCTTAATGTGATGATATAAGGTTGTTTGAGGTAAAATTGTAGCAAATTAGGGTTGCGAGCTGTTGACCTATCAAAACCGAATTATACCGCAGTTTTATTTTCAGAAGTGGTTTCTTGAGCTGAAATCTATGTACAGGTCGATGCCAGAAGTAGACAGGAACTTTTATGTTCACATGTTTTCCAACATGTCTAAACACAAGTAGTACAACTGCGATTGCTGGTCAGAGATAATGTTACAAAGACTTATTAAAATGTTAAGACATTTTTCGTTTTTTTTTAGAGTTACAAAGTTCTATGTTATTATATTTTTTCAATAAAAATGTCGGATAAAGTAAATATTTTCTCTTCGTTTTTTTTTAAATCTGCTTTCATAGTAGACTATTGCCTATTATGTTTAAAACAAAAGCAAATATACTTTGTTTTATACGAAATCTATTGGTCAAAATTAAAGTCATTTTTCTCAGTTTCGATATTTTGTATCATACAACCTTGTAATTCTTAGACAGCGATTAATCGAAAAGAAAGCAAATGATGCAAAGATATTGAAGGCAAAACGGAACCAGAGAATAGCCTTAGTCTTGGCTAAAGACATAAGGTAGAAGGCATGTATGAATGAGTACTATTTGGGTCAACATATTAAGTTACCATAATTATAGACAATCTTCAGTAATTACGACAAAATAAGAAGAGGTTGGTCAGTCTGAAAAACTGACAGAACTGAACAAATATGTATGAATCTCGATCCGTTCTTATCTATTTGGTGCGTCAATGTTATTTCCAAATAAAATGCTGCTTCGAAAAAGTTGCAAATGAGTAACGTGTTTCTCGAATCTAAATATAATTTACGAGTTAAATTTGAATGGAACATGTGCCAAAATTACTTGAAATCGTGTCAAAACTATTTTTTTATCTGTTGGATTTTAATCTATGAACACCTACACGGAAGTTCATAAACTAGTTCACTAAGGTCACTGTCACTAATATGGCCAGTTCCAAAAATAAAATATAGGAATGTTAAACAGAGATATGTATCTATAAGTCTAGACATTACTCGCATTTATTAATACAACAGTAAATAAGAGTTACTTTATGAAACGTATTGCATATAAAGATTCTTTGGCCTATACTACAATTAAAATTAAATTTTAAAACTAAATAAGCTTTAAGAAATTTAATATCTCCTGGTCTTAAGTTTCTAAGATGAGATATAAAATTCTGTTTGAAGCACTCAGAAATATACAAGGTTTTTGTGTGGTATACTATAATAGAACTAATTTACAGGGTAAAATTTGCAAGTAAGAAAATTGAATAGTTCAAATGAGTTTTGAACAAAAAATCGAATATTTATGTAGAAAATGCATTTCAGGTTCGCTGATTTTGTTTTACTTGAGTGTTGTTCAGTTGCGTGATTTTCGGTTCACTTAACACAGCGTGGTTTATAATTGCAATATGTTTGTGTGTATAGCTTGAACATCTGATACATTGCGGGATGTGCAATGCCTGTGCAGATGAGGGAGAGAAATGTTGTACATTTCAAACATTTTCTGCGCAATGTCCTTATTTCTCTATGGCTTCTTGTATGTATTTTACATTACCGAGTGTTTTTCCAAAAAAAAAAAAGAATAAAAGTTGGACTCTTCTCTCAATTTGTATGTGTAGACTTGTGTCTTTTTTCTAAAGATTTTAGTTATTGTCTTATTAACCCTAGAACAGCACAGTTCGTTCATCTAACATAGACTGCACAGTGGGGTCTCGAAAACCCTAATTGTTTTTTTTTAGTAATAAATGTTATGAATTTTTTTTCTGCGGTATGTAGTACAAAACAACAAACAACAATATCTTATTTTCAAAATATATTTATTAAAAAAAAACATTTCTCATTAGATCTGATAAACGTGGAAAAACATAAACTAGTGCTTTTATTACACTTTATTGAAAATATGGAGATACGACCAAAAAAATTAAACAAAATTCCAGTGAAATAAAACTTTTCTCTTAAAAGCCCTTTAAACTAAAATAAAATATAAATGTTGTTACAAGATAATTATTTCTTACTCTTAGCCAGGCACTTCAACTTTGGTTCTGACACATATAACATAATTGAGCCCGATGTTCTAAACAGTACGGTTTGTGGCACAACGAACAAGCAGAACTCGTTTTTCGATCCCTTCCACGAGGACAAAAGCAGCATCTAACCTTTTTAGGCAAACTAACATCAAAATTATCTCTTTGAGGTACACCAACTCCTAATATTTCGCTAATTTTTACACGTAGGGTTGTTGGCAAATTGGTAACTTGTAGTCTTTCCCTTAAGTGCGGTTCAATTAATGCAGTTGAAAGTTCTTTTAAAAATGTTTTTCTATCGTGTTTTCGGTCATCTTTCCATTGGGGATTTGCAAGTGAAAATAGAACCATAGCATTTATTCCGCTAGCATCCAACATATTGAAAAACATTCTGAGAGGCCAGCGTCTAGTTTTACGGGAAGTCGTGTAAGAGTGGCACATCTGATCAAAGGTGTCTGTGCCACCCTTTGTTTCATTGTAGGAATGTACAAATTTGGTTTTCCGGTCAAGGTATTAAGTGATGAATCAGGATGCAAAGTTGATAAAAGTAGTACCACTTTATTTTCCTTTGGAGTGTACGAAACTAGCGTTTTGTTTCTGTCGAAAGCAAATATGGATGTGCCTACATCTTTTTTTTGTGTAACTTCGGAGGTATTTCCCTTTTATTTTTTCGCAACGTTCCAAGGATTGTTAGCTGATACTGTTCCATCATTTGTTCACTTAGAGGTATTGACGTGAACCAGTTATCCATTGTTATGTTACGGTGAGTACCGTGTATTGGTTCAGAAAGTTTTCTGACATAATATGTAGGAACTGACTCATTATTCTCAACATCAACTTTTCCAACGTATGGAATGGCATTCAGCATATAAAATGTCTTCGAATCATTTATCATCATTACTTTCATTCCATATTTATCAGGTTTGCTGGCCATGTAAATTCGGAATGGACATTTTCCACGAAAACTCACGAGCTGCTCATCAATTGTACAGTTCTCATAGGGCGTGTAGTATAGCTTGCAATTATTTATAAAAATGTCCCATATTTGGCGAATATGGGTAAACTTGTCAACCAATTTTCTAGCATTTCTGTCTGTTTTGTCGTCAAACCTCAAGCAAAGAGCTAAAAACTGAAATCTTTGTTGGGGCATGGTTGCCCGAAATAGCCCATTGCCATATTTTATTGACCAAAGCTCATCTAAATTACAATTTGAGACTCGTAATGCACCAGCGAGATACAGCAAACCAATACATGCTTTGACTTCTATGTTGTTGGTTATTTTTTTGTAACTCTGCGGCAAGCCACTCTGACACTTCCTAAGAATTTCTTGATTTGTATGCAGCACAATAATGTCCACAATCTCTTGAGAAAATAGTAAATTCCAAGATTCAACAGGGCTACTAACATTTCTTGCTTCATTTTTTAGACCAGGCAAATGTAAAACGATGTTATCCTTTCTTGGACGTCCTTGTCGTGCTGGTGCCTGTGTGGTCCAACGATGACCATTTTTTCCAGTATACTGGCGATATTTCTTTGCGAGGTATTGGGTTCTGTTTGTTCTTCTTCATTATCGTCGTCACTTTGTTGTTCGTTATCAGTGTCAGACTGATGTTCAGGAACATAAAGATCGTCTTCATCTGATGAGTCTCCAAAATCATCTTCGATGGTCTCTGGTTCATTTTCATTCGCCCACAGGTTTTCAGCTTCCCACTCTAATTCTTTTCTGGTTAGTGGACGCTGATATTTTCTCTTAGAATCTGCCATACTAGCAAATAACAAAAAATCACCTCAAAATTTTAACACCGTTTAACTGCACACTGGGGTCCGAAGTACCCACAGATCTACTAAAAGCGTCACAGTAAACTATACAACAAACTTACGCGGCGCAGCGACTGTCTCTCAACGTAGTCGGCTCTTAACTGAATTTACGTGCAAGGGATTGCCAAAAGACGCAGACATGCGCAAGTTACATTGAACGATTCATGCGCCTGGGTTTTTCAGACCCCAGTGTGCAGTTCTAGGGTTAATATCGGGAGATTTGAGTTGGACTTGCTCGTAATTTAGAACATTTATCTCATATCTCGTTGGCTACTTGATTTAGTATTCAGATTATATTTTGGTATCCTTTATAAATATTGGGAGAGGAATACGTGGATTTTTCTTGTCTGCTTATTATTGGAAACAAACTATATTTTGTCAGTACTCCAATTTAAGCTAACGCCAACCCTGTGATTTGCATACCTGCATTTCAAATATATTACACGTTATAAATTAAGCCAGACGATCGTCAGCATACCTGACACTCCTCCAGCCCGCACGCCACTTTCGGATAGCAGTCAGTACCAGTACAATATAATAATACATGTACAATATAAGGTATAAGGTTATAATTGTATCCAAAGACAGTAATCAATATTATTCAAGTGGTAAATTCGCTCAAGATATTGTTCTCTCTTCGTCTCTTTCGTTCTGCACAAGAGCAAAGTAAAATTATTTAGTATTGCAAATTGTATATTTATAGATTAAATATATATCGTGGAATTAAATTAAACCAGTGAAGCAGTGTTGTGTATATAATTTCACCCCCATTACAAACGCACAAAAAGAATCAGCCACTATACAAAATCCTGTAATACAAGTTTGACAGGTCATCACGAGGGTTTGATGCTCTATGGAAAATTTGTAAAAATATTTTAATTATTTTATTTAGTTAGAGCTACTTGTGAGTGTCGGTCGTTATCCTTCATTGCATCGTTGTGTACATTTTGGAAACGATTCAGAAGTTGAAATTTTATGATAACAGGATTATAGCGACAATGCGCTGTCCTGATTTTGATTCGGTTGAGAAACCATGTTGGATCTATTACCAAGGACTCCCACATGAAGAGCATTTGGCTGATAGTTGTGCGTGCCCTATTGCGCATCAGAGTGCTATAGGGGGGAAAGGGATGGTCTGGAGCATTGGACCGCGGTGGAGTGACTCCTGTTTTTACTCGAGTTCATACACCTCGCACCAATGAATTGTTACACCCGAATGCAATTCTTAGGGGTGAACATGTCTCAACGGCTGGGTTTAATTAAATAAAAAAAAAAGGTTGAAATAGGTGTCGATGAGTTTAGTAGATATTTATTGTTCTTATTTTTGTTTAGTTGATCTTTTATCAGGGCTAGATCTGTTTCTTTCTCTGTGAATTGCATCTCAATTGTAATCTGGGATTTATTGATATGAATATTGATTCAAGTATTGGCGTTGTTGGTAATGTTGATATTGAATGGATATAAAGGAAAATAATGATAAGTTGTACTTAATGACTGTATTATTGAATGGTGACTAACATTGTTGTTCAATCAAGTGACGTAAAGAGAACTGCGTTAGTTATGGAGTTGTCTAATATTTGTCCAAGATACGTTGTGTGATGTTACAAAGTATTTGTGACTGTTGTGTAGATGGACTGCTCCATTAGTGTAGTAGTGAACAGTGGTGTCATGGTACTGATTAAGACACGGATAAATACGACTTATAGCGGCTCTAAATAAATTAGCGGTACTCTCTTTTACCAGTTACCATTCTCGGCGATTTCGGATCCAGAATGTTCTTCTTCAGTCTGGGCCTCTCCTTCCGGAGATCTTACCGTGTATTATGAGGTGTCGAAGATTATACCTCTCTGGATGTCTAATTACATGATCGAAATATTGTAACTTTCGAAGTTTTATCGTTTTTGTCATTTTTGTGCTCCTTTTCATTCGATGCAAAAATATTTCATTTCTTATTCGATCAATCCAACTTATCCGCAATACTCGTCGATAAATCCACATCTCAAAGACCTTCAATTTTTCATTAATGTCCCTGGAATATGTAGATTATGTAGCAGCGTATTAATCTGATTTTAAGGTTTAACGTAATATCTCTACTAATTGGAATTTTCTTTAATTTATAGAAGGTGACTCTGGCTCTTTCAATGCGCATTCTTATTTCTTTATTTATATCCCAGTTATCATTGGCGTTTGCGTTCAAATAGGCAATATTGTGGACTCTTTCTGACTCTTTCTGATTCCACACGCTCTGATGTTCGTTGGTTGTAACTCTGTTTTGCTGGCAACCATAAGTTTTGTCTTAGAAGTATTAAGTTTTAGCCCATATTCATCACATGCTTAGATTACCCTGTTTATAAGCCCTTGCAGGTCTTCTTCATTGGAGGCAATAAGTACCTTGTCGTCTGCATATCTGAGATTGTTGACATTAATTCCGTTGATTTGAATGTAAATAATAAAACTTGTTTCTTATAATTGTGTGGTTTAATTTTACAATAAATGGTTACGTTTGTGTCTACAAAACATTTAAATTAGGCTATGTTGTCTTCTTTCTCACAATTAAAATAAAATAAAAAACAACAACAAAAAAAGAATTTAAATCTTTTTGAATTAAGCAAATGCATATACATTTTAAAATATGCAGACGTAACTTGTATTAAAAAAACAGAGTAATATTTTACTTGTAAAAAAGTTAAGGAAAGTGCGTTCCGGCACTGCTAATTTTGCCATGACACCACTGGCAGTGAAGAGCATATACATAAAAATGAATATATACAGCGATCAAAATTTATCTAAAACTGTCCTTATAATTTAATTTATCGAACTCGTATTCGTCGGGAAGCTCCCGTACTATAATTAAACTTTATTCTGATATTCTTATCACCTGTAGCAAAAAATGGTCATTTTAGAAATGTATATGTACTTATAAAGGAATTAAAACGCATTTACAACGTATTTAAAAACTTTTAGATATATTATTCGTTAAAAGGAACTTTTGATTTCTTGGTCCCATCCTAGTCTAAAGCTTGTCGCTCACTTATGCACTGCAACGCGAAGCGAAGCGCGGAGAAAAAGGTTGTTACGAATTTTCTTTATGTAGTTAAAAAATATACTCGCGCGTATCTGTACGAAGGTACAACTAGGTTCCTCAACTAGGATATATTCTTCAATCTACACTTCTTTCTCTTTTTTATTTTCCTTGAATGGTATCGTCTCAAATGCTAAATTTTTTAAATATACCCATTTACAAAGATTTAACCTCTTTTTTTAAATTTAACTATTTTCATTTCAAGGCATCAGTCAGAAAGAAAATAATTCTAAATTTACAATATTTGGGCTATCGATATTTTTAGTCTGCGTAAATATTTACACTAAGTATTCAAAAATATCAAATATAATGTATATTTTACATAAATATCCCTTTTAAGCTTTATAAAAATAAACGAATAAATATTAAAGATATTGAAAATTTATATGACCCCTAAACCTAAATACTTGCAATGTTTTCAAAAATGTTTGTATCAACTTCTTACCGGTGTAAACATTCACAACAAAGGTGCTAAGAAAATATTTATGAGATGCAGCTGTCCAAAAATAAAGACATTAGATACTGTTCTCCAAATATAAAATGTCTAGTTTATTACTGGTACCAATAATAATTTGGCAAAGCAACACATAAAAATATTTTTACTGGCTTATTTAATTTTACTTTTACAGGAGTTAAGTTTTAAATAGTTTTAAACAGTTTCCTCTTACCATCCGTATTATTATGATACTTGATTTTTTAGAAATCTTAAAGATATATTGACCAAACTTCTACATAAATTATTCTAAAAAGTAACAGCACTATCAGAAGTTGGGGAATAAGAGCCAGCTGTAGTAACTATTAATTACTTAAGAAAATGCCATTCAATTCTAAACACACACTTACCCTTCTCTGCAACAAACAAAGCAATACTTTTTGCAACATTGTTGCAACACCTATTCATAACATTCACTATTGTCACATATAGCTCAAAACACAAACACTATACTCTGGAAAGAACATCACATCCAGATAAGCCTTCCACCTCTGATTCAACTGGCGACTCCATCTCAACAGCCTCCAAGATGCTCCATTACACACGCAACTATCACAGTGTAATTTTTAGTGTTGTTCTGTTTTACCACAACAACATTCAAAGCTAACCTGAAGGGGATTGCAAGATCCTAAACCGACACACATGTTTATCCTATCGAAATAAAGAATCCTTACCTATCGCTCTAAATGAACATTGTACTAGTTATAATTTGACCTTTAGTCAACTTCAGAAGCAGCTACTTGGCACTATAAATTCTTTTATTTGACACGAGGTTAAAGGAAAGAGAGGATCCAATGAAATTGGATCTTGTCTTTAAGTTCTTTAAATGGCATATCGAATTCATCAGAAGGTAACTTTAACATTACATTTTATTAGGATAATTTTGGGAGACAGTCCTCCTCTATCCTTTATCGTTCGTACGGATATGGTGACGTTATGGTATTTGACGAATGGTTGCTATCCATTCTTCTCTCTCCTGGGCGCGGTGTGCTGCCTCAGACAAAGAGTAACCGGTAGCGCACTTAATTTGGTCTGACCATCGGAGTGGTGATATTCTTCGAGTTCTTTCACCATCTACCTTGCCTTCAACTACAACTTCTCCATGCCTTCTATTCGTCTGGTAATGTGTGCAAAGTACCTCAATATATTTTTGGTTGATGATTGTGGTAAGCCTAGTATTGATGTTGAGTTATGTCAATATTGAGACATTTGTGCGATGTGCTGTCAGGTTATGCGCATCATTCTATGATATACCACATTTCAAACGCCATTATACGTCGTGAGTCGGATAGCATGTTTCACATTTGAGTCAATATCCCACAAATTCTTTGTTGTAGGGCTTAGATAGTCCAACATGATGAGCTTAGGATGGTAGATAAATAATCTTGGAGCCATTACCTTTTTGTTTCGGAGATTTTCTCGATAAAAATTTTCATATCTCTAAGGTATTTATAATATATATTATAATAATAATAACGATCGGTATTGTGCGTGAAAAATACCAAAAAAACTAGGTTGAAAAATACTGAATTTTAAAGTTCAAAATCGTAAAAAAAAAATTCATCTAAAATATACCTTAAAACCGCATTACGAAATTCCAAAGATGTTTTAATTTTGTTATAAATAAATTATTAGGGACGAAAATGCCACTGAACATCTAAAAATCATACGAATAAGCTGAATTTTGCTGATAATGTTATTTTGGAACCCCAAAGAATATAAAAAAAGCTTCTCCCTAAACCAGTCGTATCTTATAGAAAATTCAATTATCGTTATTTAATTTCATTACTACTTTGCTCCAAAATAAATCGTTTTAAAGTTGTAATCAAGGAAGTTGAAAAGTTATCACACAACTTTTTCTGCAAAAATCCGAACGTCACCTCTCGCATCCAAATGTAGCCGTTTTCTTTTTCACAGTTCCGCGCTGATCTATTCATAGTTTTCATAGGAATAATACCAATACCAGTTAATGATGAAAAATAAGATCTTTATTTAACGAATCGACTTAGTGATGGAAAATTACTGCCAAAATATCAGTGTTTTATTGTTTATTTGTATTTTGAAACTGTTGCGTATCTTTCCTAGTCATTTGATATTATTTGCACAAAGATAATACAGACCGCTATTGGAAAATTCTACAATTGAGAACATAATATTGTTTTTTCCCAATTCATAGCATAACTTACTGTTCATCAATTGTGTTATAATGATTAAATACCTATTCACCGACCTATTCGCCTTTGATATGAAATAAAAAAGAAAAATAAAAAACTGTATAAATATTGCAATGACCATGATGACTGATACAAAAATTCTTTAAACTTAAGATGTGGATGATAAACCAACATCAACGAATGATAAAGATAAACCCCTCTGTTCTGCTTTCTACCCGTTGCTCTTTCGCTATCTCTTTCTCCTGCATTTTCTTCTTGCTTTCTTTCTCATATTAAGCCATAGCAATATGTCGGTGTCCAACAGTTATTCTTTTTTAAACGAGTTGTGATATATATCCGTCAATATTTCTTATAAAAACGATATTATCCAACGTCCGATTATATCAGTTTATTATTCAGCCATTTTTCTTTTTGGGAAAACTACTGTCAGCAGTATGCATTTTTGTTTAATTTTAATAAATCACTACACACAGTCTGCAAGTGTGCATCGAATATTTTGCTAGATTTGGATGCGTCCTCAGTCAATCGTTGTCTTTTTTTTTGTTGTATAGATAATAACCGATATTGATTTCTAAATTCTTAATTTGTGACTTGAATGTTTTCTTTTAGGAAATATATGTTTTTTCAGATCAATAGTTTGTCAAGGTGGATTCAGATGCATTTTACCTCGTCTTCTTGGGGTATTTGTTTGTTGTTCAGACATACTACTTGACAGATTCCTCTACGAATTGGAAGTGATGCATGCGCCCACTTTGCTTATTTGGTTTAATTCTATGTACATTTCTGTAGCCATTTTCCAACTCTATGTAATGATATTTTATAGAAGTTCCTACAATCTATAATTTTATTATCTTTTATTATTTTATTTATATTTGCCCGGAAAAAATTTTAATACCCTTGTGACATTTTAATTTCTTTAAATTGAAAACCTTAAACGAAACTTTACTTTCAAATTAACTCTGTCTAGAGATTAATATTTTTTATTGCTCTAAATACATGAAAGTGTCCATTCTGCACGTGCACGTGTTCATTCCCTTATTTAAATTACTTCATTCAAGTGTTAAACTTATATAACCATTTTTTAAATTTTAATAATTTTGGCCTACAATTAAGTTAAAGTGTTAAGATTTTCTCATGAAAACAGAATCACCCATTTTTTAAATTAGTTTTACCAAAAGTTATGAAAGAGCAAAAGTCTTAGTTGTTAGTTGTATATCGAAATGCATTCTGACGTTACTATAGTTTAATTGTGATCGATAACCCGCATATTTGTGGTAAGTTGGTTATCCTCAGCTGTTTTAATTAATTTCAATATTAAGAGATCCTTTTTTCGTGCATAAAGTTCTACTAAAGATCCACAGGTTCCGCCCTTTTCTACCATCTGGTTGTTTTTCGCTTTATTTTGTCGGAAGATGACGGCTTCTTTGGTGATTAGAAAAAGGTCACACTTTTTCAGAAACGAGAATGTGAACAATATGTGGAGCAAAATCAAAGATTATGTTATAAAGACACGGAACGAAACTCTACAAAAGAATGAAGAAGGCAGATGCCTGAAGAAATACTAGAAATCACGGAACAAAGAAGAAAATATAGAAACAAAAACATAAATACAGAGAAAAATATGAATTAATAAGACACCAAATAAAAACGACTAAGGAAAAGTGAATGATGGAAACATGCATTAAAAATCAGAAATTGCAGATAAAACAGGGATCATTCTAATTTACATAAAAAAGTTAGAGAATTATATGGAAAATCACGAACAACCACACCTAAACGGTTAATTGACAAAAATAATAAACCTACTAATACCTCAATTGAAATAAAAAAAGTATGGACTGTATATATTAAATAAGTTTTTTTGAACTCAAGAAGGGAACCAACACAAATTGATAGCGAGGAGTCTCCAATAATATTAAAATTTGAAGTCCAACATGCTATAAACAATTAAAATCTGATCCCCTGGGCCAGATAAACTTTAGATCGAGCTGATTAAACTTATAGATGAAGACAATTTAAGCGCAATCATTTTCAATTTTACTATATACTCAATTAGAAGATATTTACTAAAAACACACGTTTTAAATCCAAATATCTCTTAAATTATCAAAAATGATAATGATGTTTGTAATATTGCGAACTTGATATGTAATCTACATGAGCTACAAAATTAATTATTTATATGTCTTTATTCATAACATAAATACGATATTTGCCAATTTATTTTTAAGCTCGTTATCATCTTATGTCATAATAAGTAACATATCATATTTTTAAAATGTCATGAATAAATATTATCTCGATGCACATCGTTATTAACCTTTCTTTCTGTCTATCTATCAGTATATATATATATATATATATATATATATATATATATATATATATATATATATATATATATATTACAATTACAACAAACAACAAAATTATGTTAACAGAAATGGCACACAAAATAGAACATTTATGAAAATCAAAACAGAAACAGAGCTGCACAAAATCCTCCGAATAGGAATACGAACCAACAAAGAGAAATAATCAGAATTTCCAACAACAAATTAGAAGGGAGAGGAATCATGTAGTAATAGAAAACGAAAGACAAAATTCTAATTCCAATCTAATTTTTTTTATATGCAGTTATAAAACATAAAGCGATTAAAATTGTGATTGATTCTGGATCAGAGATATCGTTAATCAATAAAAAACTTGTAAAAGAATTAAATTTGGACAGATTTGTGTATAAGATTCCTAGGGTTACTTTAGTAGGTGAAAACAATAAAAAATTGACAGTAAACGAAGGTTTGTTAGTACGGATCAGAGTGGGAGACAAATTCTATATTATGCAATGTGTGGTGATCGAAGATTTAAATCATGATATGATAGCGGGAATTGATGAATTGGGGGAAAAACATATCACCATTTATTTTTCAGAAAATAAACTGGAAATCAGAGCAGAACCAGATAACACATAAGAAGAAAAGGAGACAGATAGGAAAAAAATTTCTGAAAGGATAAATGAACAGGAAAAACATACAGAAATCAATATGACTGTGGAGGATAAACCGAAAGTACAAGAAAAAATTCAATCAGAAGAGAAAAAGAGGAGGAAGAAAAAGAAGAAGAGTGCGAAAAGAAAGCAGGAAGATAAGGTGGAGACAAGAGAAAAACAGGAAATAAAAGATACAGAAGAATTGTTGGCAGCCGATGATAAAACAGAAATGAAGCAGAAAGAAAAGAAAGTTATCATCAGAGAAATGAAAGGAGTAGAAACGTGGTGCTCGGAATACCAAATGGAATTTGAAATAGAGAAGATTTTAGAAAATTATGGAGATCTTATTAATAAAGAAAGCCGAGTGGCGAAAAATTATGAACATTCTTTTAAAGTTAAAACTGTAAAGTTTAATTTAAAAAATTTAAATCGAAAACATATCCAATCCCGTATAAAGACAGGCAATATAAGGGGTATTTTTAACATTCACGACATCTATCAGTATTAATGAGTAGATTTTAATAACAGTGAAATAATTTGATCCTGGAAAACTTATGTTATTTTAAAAAATTAACAAAGAATTTTCGGCAGATTAAATGGCGGGGATTTGTTATGCTATGTAAAATCGAAAATAATATTGGTTTGCTTAATATATTTCAAAATACAAAATATAATAATTCAAATAATTCGACTAATAAACTAAAAAAGATATTTCGAAGAAATGAAAGTTCATTATCCTGGATTACCTGTAGTAAACAAAATTTTAAAGATATGTATAAATTATTTTCTTTATAAAGTGATGTGAGTGTAATTAGTGAAACCATGACCAATGCGAGCGGGTTTTCCAAATGGACTTGTACAGTGAATAAGACAATACAATAAAATATTTAGAAAATATATTTCTCCGTTAGTTCTTAAGAATTTTAGAAACCGATTAGCATGTTAATAGTTTTTAAGAAATTTATAATTGTAGGTAAAAATTGTTGTTTGTTATCCGAATGAAGAGATTGGGATACGTATGACGAGCTTTGATTGGAGGAGATTGAAAAAAGTGGGATGGTTTTAAGAGTGAGAGATAGCTAGATTTTTGTGGGAAAAAAGATAATCAGTTGGTTTCCAAGGGTACAAGGTGAACAGTCGTTGTTCTCTGGTGGTTCCCCAGAGGTAGAAAGCAGCAGAAGTGAATGTTTGTGAGTTTCGTGTAGTTAGTGTAACTGACAGAAGCTGATCCAGTAAAATATTGTAAGTTATATTTTTCTACTTATATTCCAAGAGTCACTGTTCAAGCCAGAACGAGAGATTCAGTTTATCGAGAGGAGAAGAGACGAGCATAATTTGAACGATACGTGTATTTGAAGGAGATCATTAAAGACGATAGGCTCGCAACAATTTGTTGTAAGATTGCTGATTACCTAGGGGACTGCTAAGAATAGATAGTGTAGGCTACAAGGAACAAGGATTTGGACAACTTATCAGCAGAGAGATAGTTTTAGTTTTCATCAGTTTTTAAAAATCATGAATGTGTTTTCATCAGTTTTTCTTTAATTAATAACACAATTCTTTACAATTGCTTTCGAAAAGATAGGAATATTTTGATCAGGAGATATAGAACAACAATTTCAATTTGAAATTTTTATTTATATTGTATGTACCATTAATTTTTGAAGGTTCACGTACGTAGAATACAATTTTGATAACCATTATATGGGATATTTTTATTGAAGATATTTGAGTGTGAATTTTATTTCAATATATAATGCTGTATCATACATGTTTTGTATTATTCCGGAATTCTTTGGACCTTACCTATCATATGTAAAGCATAGATATTGAAGCACGTGTATAACACTCACGACTACTTTTTGGTTTCTAAAGATCGAAGTTACCTCAAGGTATGCCTCATTATGTTTTTAAACACATTAAATTTAGGAGAAGATACAATAAAACTATGGGTTCCAAGGAAGCCAACCACTCATGAAATTGATACTTTTGGTGAAAGTCTCCAAGATTCCAACATCCAAAAAGCAGAAAACAAGGTTACTCCCATAAAAATGAGCCAAATTTTAAAAGAAAAGAATGTAAAGCAGTAGTTGCAAGATATTTATTAAGCTCCTTCACACTATTGTAGAGCATATACTAGCAGGATATACGTTGACAACAGCTTCATAACAAAAAATTGCATGTACAGACTATATGAGGAAAAGTGATAATAGATGATGATAGAAAACAGTCACTTGCTCATATCAAGTTGTTTAAGCTGTTTTAGAAATAGAGAAAATATCTATACGTAAGTCAAGGAAAGATCAATGTGATACTTGTATTGCACATAAAATGAAGAGAATAAGTACTGAAGATTATGATCAGCACATGCCAAAGCAGAAAGAAGAAAGATGGGCAAAAGAATTATTAAAAAGTAGCGCAAATTCTGACAAATTGGTTCTCATAGTTGATCTTCAATGTGTCTTAACGTCTCCAAAACTATTAAAAATACACAACTTTACCATTTATTCTCTAAATGACGAAGATGTCCAGTTGTACGTTTGGCATGAAGCAAATTGTTGATTCAGTAGCAATGAATTTACGTCTTTCTTATAGATTCTGATAGATCTAACTATCAAACTATTGTATTCATCTCAGATGGATGCAACTAACAAAATCGAAACTGAACTCTGGCTAGTGCTTTAAGTGACGCAGCAAGAGCAAACTCCCTTACAATAGAGCAGTTATATCTTGAAACAGACCATACTATGATGGAAGCAGATTGAGTTAATTCAACTTTGGAACCTTACTTTCAGCCTCCAATTAATCCACCGATGGATTAAATTGTTAGAATGCGTCTTGCTCGGCTGAAACATCGATGTAATATTCTTCTTCTTTCAGTGCCTATTCGTTCCGAATATTGGCAATCATTCTGGCTATAATTATTTTATTGACTGATGCTTTAAATAGATTTGTTGTTGTTGTGGAGAACCATTTCCTCAGGTTCTTCAACCATGATATTCTCCTTCTCCCAATTCCTCGCTTTCGAATACTTTTACCCTGTAGGATTACCTTCAGTAATCTGTATTTAGTAATATTAAAATTATTAAAGATGTAATATTAAAAACGTAAATTTTCAATAGTAAAAAAATTCTAACGTAAAGTTTTCAATAAGTCGTGTAAAAAAAGCCAGATATCCGCAAGTTGTAGATATAAGACAATTAAAATATAGCCCCAATGGAGAGGTATACTACACCACTGATTACTCAGATAACTTGAAGCTATTACCACATCGAAGAGATAGCCAAGACTTGTCGATTTATGAAAACTTGGTCTTCAAGACACCTCCTAAAATATCAGAAGACGCGTTCAAACACCTGCAAGACCTCAAATCAGTTACTGAAAAAGATCATCATCACTTTTACGATACTAAAATCGACAAAAAATATTACTTTCGGGGGTGTTCGTAAGAATATCACACACTGATACTACAAATCGAAGTTTGTTTATTTAAAATAAAGTTAATATACGCATCACTACACTGTTGATATGACTCTTTTCCCCCAAAATACCAAAGTCAACGTGTAGTACTCAGTGGCGCACCCAGAATTTGCCTGTGGGGGGGGTTTTGGTTGGGCAATGATTTTTTTGTGTTGATTTCTTAAAATTTGGGTTTTAGTTACTAATGTATCAGTGCTAAAGATAGCAGCGTCAAAGATTCAGGTATCTATATCTAAATACATTATATAATCAGAAATATCAATTTAAATCCTAAACTTGTTAAATGTTAAATAATAAACTGTAAACAAATTAAATTTATAATAAATGTCCAAACGGCGTTGCTTTTTACCCAAATGGTTTAATACTTCTTCTTCATCTATTTGAATATCCTGATGGATAAACATCAAAAGCTAAACCATTTAGTCTCTCTTCGCTAGTACAATTTCTTAAATACGTCTTTAGTATTTTTAGCGATGAAAATGACCTTTCACATGTGCAGGTTGTTACAGGTAAGGTCGCCATTATTAGGAGTAAATTATAAACAAGAGGGAATAAGTTCTTATTACATGTATCAAGAGCTTCAAGAGCATTTTTTGGCGTCGGTTTATGTTGCAAATTTTTTAGAAACTGTTTCCAAAGTATGATTTCTCCTTTTATGTTTGTGTCATCAAGTCCATAAAAATCTACTAGATTTTGAAATGATTTGCCTATCGTCTCATTATACTGTACACTTAGTAAGTCCTGAAATGGTTTTAAAATCTCTTTGTGTGCAACAAAACCTATCATTTATGGATTGTATAATTTCATCAAAAAAGGGGATAAAAACAGATCTTCTGTAATATTCTTCTGGCGTGGAAGCTGGTACATTATTTCTCTTTGTTTAATAAATTACTGTCCTTGGAAGAGACATATTAACACCAAATTCATCGCAAAGAGCTGATACTTGCCCAAAAATATTGGTAAAAGTTTCATCTGCGTTTTGTCTTAACTGTTCTAGTGATTTTTTCGTTTGTCTGCGGATTCAACAGCTAAACGGAGGTCTAGATTTTCTGTTTGAAGGTACTTACTAAGCGGTAAAGTGAGTTCAAACACGAGTTAACCACGAAAAGACTCAAAAGAAAGTCACATTTGCAAATTGCAGCCGAGAGCAAACTGAGCATCAGTAGCAGTTTTGTTATCACTCCAGTTTGTAATAACATCTAGTGCTTTAATAATGACAGGAAGTAAGGAAATAAATGCATTAACTGAGTCATGTCTTTGAATCCATCTTGTTGCACACAATATTTTTAATTTTTCCACTTTCGGCTTCTGCTCTAACTGATCAATTTGATTTTCTAAAACATTTTGCCGCTTGGGATAGTTGAAAAAATTATAAGTGGCTTCTACGGTTCCCATACAATTTCGAATTTCTGGTACAGAACATCCTCGAGAAATCGCAAGATTAAAATTATGAGAACAACAATGCACGTAGATAGCTTTGGGAAATTCTTTTCGAACAACAGATTGTACGCCTTTAATATGACCACTCATGGAACTGGCTCCATCATATCCTTGCCCAACTATATTGTTACCATTCAAACCTAAATCTTGTATAAACGAGCAAATAGTATGAGCTAGTCCAGTTCCGGTGGTTTCAGTTACCGGAATAAATTGTAAAAATTCTTCATGAATTTTATTATTCTCTACAAATCTAGCACAAAATGATAGCTGAATTATACCACTAATATCGGTGGTTTCATCACACAGAATACTAAAAAAATTTTGCTTCATTTACTCGTTTTACCAAATTTTCTAAAATGATGGTGTTAAATATAGAAATTATTTCATTTTGAATTCGCCAACTGATGTAAGTGGCATTTTGTCCGGCAGCTTTTAAATGATTGGTCAAAATATCATCTCCAGAATCCATTCTAAATTTTAAAAGAGACCTGAAGTTTCCTTCTCCTCTTTGTAGTGGGGCGTTAAAATCGAAAGGACCAAAATCGCGATGACCTCTAAAAGATTGCCCCATTTTAGCAAGAAAAATAGCCGTCTTAATAATAGGTTTGAGGGATTCTCTATTTTTTTCTATTTGAAATTTTCTTCCTTTATTAAGCATTAATTGAATATTGTCCTTTTCCCCAGAATATGTTGCTAGAAAATTAGCCGCTTTCTCTAAACACTTTTTATGATAGCTATTTTCTGAATGTTTTTTAAAATCTTCCCTTGCATCCTTCCATTTTCTAAATGGAATTTTAACTAGTTTTCCTGCGCTCGATCCTTTCTCTCCTACAACAGTGGAAATAACGCACAAAACTTGCAGAACGCAGCATCCATTGCTGGGGAATATACCAGCCAATTCCAGTCAGATAACCAACGCATTTGAAATTTAAGTTTCTGGGACCGGAAGATGGAAATTTAAATTTAAAATCTGGAGACCAAGGATTTTCTAAAAGCTTTTTTTAGTCGCATCGTCTACCTGTAAAAAAAATTCAGTTTTCACAAAATATTTAACAATTATAATTTTAGTAATTTTATTTAATTATATTTAATTTTATTGAGTTTTATTTAATTTTATGTAATTTATTTTATTATGGGAATAAGCCACATTTACAGGTTAAAGTACGTTTATTGACGTTTCAATTTCCACTTCGTGCATTTAGTTTACATTCAGTAAAAACCAAATTCTGATTTTATATGTTTGTTATTTAAAAACATAAATGATGTATCCTCTATATGTTACCGACTTACTAATACTGGTATTTTCTTTTTAATAACTTCCTCTTTCAATATGGGTAACCAGATCCTACTACATTCTGCGACACAATTCGTCTCATTTAGCATAATTAGAGCCGCTTCTTCGATTTTTCTTTTTTTACCATCTGTTTCTTTTGGGACTACATTTGAAAGTGTGTTTACATATTTGAGATCTAACAAATTCTCTATTTTTAATATAAGATTAATGTTCACTTATTCTAACATTTAATGGTCTTGATGTTTCACCTAAATAAAACTGAACGCATTCACAAGGTATTTTATAAATGCAATTCTTTGTCCTTTCTTGTTCCTTGTTAGGTTTGATTTTGGACAAAATAGATCTCAACGTGTTTGTTGTATTGAATTTTGTTGAAATTTTGAATTTATTTCCTATCTTTTTAAGTTTTTCTGATAATCCTTTTATGTACGGTATTGTTATTTTCCTCGTATTATTCCTTGTGTATGCTATAGGATCTCGTTCTAAAATGTTCTGTTCTATTCGATCGATTGTTGAAAATTCCTTATATATAAACAATAAGGATAATCATTTTTTTAATAAAACAGATGTTAACAAATGTTTCTCCTCCAAGATAATTTTTATAAATAAGGTGAAACATCAAGGCCATTAAATGTTAGAATAAGTGAACATCAATCTTATATTAAAAATAGAGAATTTGATAGATCTCAAGTATGTAGACACGTATGGGATAATAAACATAGGGTTCAATGGAATAATTCAAATGTAGTCCTAAAAGAAACGGATGGTAAAAAAGAAAAATCAAAGAAATGGCTCTAATTAAGACCAATTGTGTCACAAATTCCTCGGCAGAATGTAGTTGGATCTGGTTACCCATATTGAAAGAGGAAGTTAATAAAAAGAAAATACCAGTATTAGTAAGTTAGTAAAATATAGAGGATACATCATTTATGTTTTTTAAATAACAAACATATAAAATCAGAATTTGGTGTTTACCGAAGGTAAACTAAATGCACGACCAAATACTTACCATGTCGGGATAGTATTATGAGGTTTTTTCCTGGGTTTAACCTTATAATTTAGTATGGAATCACTAAACAGGAGAATTTTACGGTCATCATGGCATGTGTTTGTCTTTTTAAAGACGAATTACATGCTATGATGTTTTCTGACGCATATTATGCTCAAGTTAAAGTTGATTTCATGTAATCGAATGAACTATCTTATAAGTAAAGTCGTCCCAGGAGCGGATCTCAATCATTTTAAAGTCGTCTACTTTAAAATACACTGCGCTCCAAAATTAACGCATAATTTGAAAATTCTTATTTTGAGTTGTAATGAAAAAATTTTTGTTTGTTCTTTTCTGCTTTATGGTTGTTTTAGAACATCTTAACTCAAAAACTTTTCTTTTTTTTTACAAAAAATGTATTGAAATTAACAATATAACATCCTAAATTTAAACAAACAACTGATCTAAACAACTGTACTAGTATCGAATATTACCTCCTCTGGCATTTATTACTGCTTGACAACGATCTCTCATACTGAGAATAATCGTTCTAATTTCTTCTTGATCAATTTGATTTCAAATTTAAACCAACCGCAAAAACAGTTCATCTAATGTGTTTGGTGCATTAGGTAGTTGTCGTAGTCGTCTGCCTATGGTGTTGCAAATATGTTCTATTGGGTTAAGGTCAGGACTTCTCGCAGGCCAATCCATGGCAGAAATTACAACCTCCTGACGATACTGCTGCACAATTCTTGCATAATAATCATTATCTTGCATAAGCATGAAATTATCCCCACTAAATAGTGCAAATGGCACGACATGCTCTTCTAAAATGTCTGTTATATACCTCTGCGATGTAAACCGACCGTGATCTATTCTAACTAATTCCGTACGTGCATCTAAATTAATCCCACCCCACACCATTACCGAGCCGATGCCATACTATACAGTCCCTACGGACCCTACGGTGTTAAACTGTGCGTAGCGTTCCCCAGGCTTTCTATACACTCGGTTTCTCCTATCATCAGAAAAACAAAAACAGTACCTGGATTCATCGGTGATTGACAAATGCATGCGTTACAGTTCTTTATTGCTGTCTAATTATTCGGCTGACAATGTTGCCAAAGCTTATAATTTAAGCGTTCTTTCTGAAAATAATATAAAAGTACACAATAATAATTATTATTGTGTATTTATACATATAATAATTATTGTATTCTACATATTTAACGTGATAATTTAATTATTAACTTAGCATTTTGGATTTTTTGTATTGTGTGTGAAAAACAAGTTACATTTTTCTACTAGTCTATGCCTATATATTTTTTACTTTACATGCTCTGGGGGGGGGTTTAACCCCCAAAACCCCCCCTGGGTGCGCCACAGGTAGTACTATGACATGCAATACACAATATTTGAAATACGTGCTCTGTACCGGTTAAATCATTTATAATTTCTCCAATATGCGCGTTTGTATTATTTTTTTATTAGTTTGCCATTTTGGGAACATACTTAATTGTTAAAATGTGTTAGGCTTTCACGGCCATCGTCTAACTTGTTAGGCTGTTTGTTCGGGATGTTAGGCCGTTGTCTTCTGAGATTAGTTCTCGACGTTTCGTCAACAATAGGGGTTGGCATCTTCTGGAGATGTTACTGCTTTGCTTGTCAGTTTCAGCTTACCAAATGTAGAAATACTTTTACTAGTCTATTTTTTATCATTTGTACGAAAACACGTTCATTTTATATTTCAGTGATTCTCTTAGAAGATACAGATTTCTGGGTGAGGCTATTGATTCATTGGCTTCTTCCTCTCGAGGAACAGTTGACATAGTTCTTCGCCACCTGATTCTGGAGACAAAGGCAATGAAAGAGACGAGGATGGGGGAAATAACGAACTACTATTAGACAATCCAGGTCTACACAAGGAAGTTTCTGGAGAAGTAGAGGTGCACGAATCAGGTGATGACGATGATGACGACTTTTTTAGTGACACAGAAGAATCAGAACCAGGACCTTCCAACGCAAAACGAGCTCCTAAGATTTGTTCTAATAAAGATATTACATGGAAAAATCAAGAGAGTGTACATATTCAGACTCCATCAGTCGCGCCAAGAAAAGTAGGAGAGGAGCACCGTAGAAAGTCATCTTTTGAAATTTTTGGCCTGTTTTTTACATCGTATAATATTGAATTTATCTTAGAACAGACATTACTGTACGCTCATCGAGAAAAGAATAATCCATTCTTTCAAATTACTGATCAAGAACTGAGGCAATTATTATTAGACAATGGATTATTGCTACTCAGTGGCTATCACTCTCTTTCCAGCGAGAACGATTACTGGTCTACGGCAGAAGATCTGTCTCCCCCATTATTTGGAAAAACTATGAGCAGAGAAACATTTCACTCTATCAAAAAATACTTATATACATGCGACAATCAGAACCTCACTCCGTCTAAAGTAGCTAAGGTCCAACCTTTGTATGACAAACCTCTGGCGCAATTTCAACAATTTGGAATATTTTACGAATTATTAAGCATAGATGAAGAAATGGTTCCATATCATGGACACCATTCTGCTAAAATGTTTATAAAAAAATAAACCTATACGATTCGGGTTCAAGTTATGGATGCTTTGTGGAGTAGATTGTTATCCATACAATGCTCAAATCTATTATGGGAAAATAAAAAATTGTTTTTGTGGGAAAACAGAAAAATGTTCAGCGCCCCTGCGAACTCGTGTTGTCAATGACCTCCTTGCCGTCGTTCAAAATCCCCAACAACATAATGTTCTTTGATAATTTTTTCATAAGTCACAAATTATTGACAGATTCAGCAAAGCAATGAGTCCGAGCTTGTGGAACAATTCGCGAGAACCGTACAGCTGATTGCCCGCTAATGAACTCAAAGGAGATGAAAAAACAACGTGGTTTTTACGACTTTCGTTCAGACAGAATAGTCATTTGTGTCAAGTGGAATAATAACTCTGTCGTTACAGTCGCGAGTAATCATTTCAAAGTCAAACCAGTCCACATTCGCGAAACGAATGGTTAAACATGAAAGTAGGAAGGATGTGCCTCAGCCGGACCTAATAAGAAAATATAACGAAGGGATGGGGGGAGTTGACCTCCTGGATCGAATGATGAGCAGCTACCGGCCCAGATTGCGGTCAAAAAAATATTGGTGGAATCTGTTTTCTAATGTCTTGAATTCTTGAATATGGTAGTCGTTGCTTCTTCCAGATTCTATCAACGCTTACATCCAAAGGAAAACATTTCTCATCTAACTTTTTGACGACAAATGACACTAGCTCTTCTGAAGGCAGAAATAGTCCCTCGACAAAGATTGGGTGGGCCGACAGCGACCGTTATCCAGGACATCAGGTATGATGGAGTCAATCATATACTGACAAGCGATACTCATACTCAAGGTAGATCATAGAGAAATAACAATAAGAGAGTGATCAAAAGATAGGGAAAATTGTTCACATTTGTTTCTGCGCAGGTAAGTAGCACATCGGGGCGCTGCTGTTTATGAAACTAAAATTTACCATGGTACAATAAAGTATTTTGATTGTACTATGAAAATTTACATTGTTGACATTGACTTTTTAGCATAGAGTTTTAGGTTATACATAATCATATTGTATGTTTATTTGTATATACAAAATTCTTTCTTACTAAAGGTTCTTCTGTGTTTAGTTATAATTTATGGTATTTGTAATCGTCCGTATTGGACGTATTGTATGTAGGTAATATTATTAGTTTATCATTTTGCAATCTCAAATATGTCCAAACCCGGTAAATATGTTCATGGGTGTTTAGCGTCCTTTTGTAATAACAAATATTTTCATCCTATCACAGACCCAAATTATAAAAATAAAAAGTTTTTTTAGATTTCCAGAAACAGATTTAAAAAGACGTCATAACTGGTTTGAAATTATTGGTATTGAATTTACTGAAACTAGGCGTTATTTATGTGAAGATCATTTTGAGGAAACACAATTTACAAGCAGTTTAAAAACAAAACTGTTGAATAATGCAGTGCCTTTCAAAATAATTCACATATCCAATGTTCATAATCAACTTTCATAATAAACTCAAATTTCTGTTTTAAATGTACACATTCATAGTAATGTTCAAATAGTTCCTCCAAAATTATCCTCCATTAATAACCCAGTCAATAATAAACAGTCAATTTACAGTCAGTATGATAATGAGTATGATACACCACCACCTAAACGTAATCGATTGCATATTTTAAAAGAAATTAATGAAAATAGAGTAAAAGATCTTTCTCCTAAAAAGAAAAAGTTATATTTTTTAAATCGAACTCATAGAACAGCTGTTCTCAATAACTTAATTACTCCTAATTCAAATAAAAATTGTGAAACAGCTGACATCTCTATTCTTGATAATTTGCAAGACTTTTTGGATAGTTCAATCACCAACAATGATTTTATTGATTTAGATCTTTTAGAGGTAAATGAAATAGAACATCTAGCTCTACCATTACCTGATACAGATGTTACAGGTCATGGTGGCAACACATTAGCATATGTTGCTGGGTATATAACAAGAAAAATTAAATAATTCAAGAATGTGAGCTGTGTGCAGCTAATTTAATATCTGATGTTTTAGAACCACATCATACATTTACACTGTTTAAAGAATATGTGATAAGAAATCAAGTTTAGCTTATGTTACAAAAAATTTTATAGTAGATTTAGCCAAAATTCACGATATTGTAATTGCTGTATTAGTCAATAATGGACATATAAACCATTTGTCCAAAAAAATTAAAATTTTGATAAAAAAGTATGTAACTCTGGAGTGGTTGACTTGTAACCAACATTTGGATTATGTGTTTAATTATTTTCTAGATGTGTCTGTAGACTTAATAATTAGGAAATATTATGATGATGTTCATAGAAGTTATCGAGATTTGCAGAAAAATGATTTACAAAAAAAGAAAATTAATAAGATGAAGCATTTTAGCCTATTTTTCTAAACTCTTCTCCATTTCTTTATTTAAATAAACTATTTTTTTAAGTTCACAACATTGATTTTCTTTTAATATCCTTTGGTACTTCAGTCAAATGTAGTCAAAAAGTTTTTTATTGGCAAATATTTCTCTTATGAACATATATTTAAATTGCAGGTTTGTTCGATTTGTTTATCACCTAAAAGTATTTTACTTATTTATTGTAAGAGTTATTATTTTAAGGGTATTTATTTGGTAAAGTTTTCTGTGTATTGTGTAATATTTTTCTTTGAATATTTTTACGCTACCTACTAATCAAATTTGTAATATCTGCATTTTGTAAAATTTAAGATAAATAAAGAAGAGCGGGGACATGCATGTATTTTGTGTTGATCTGTGTTTTATATCTCAAAACTTTATATTTCAAAACAATTGTTCTGTGTATGTTTTTCTATTTTGTTTTATCAGCACTCCATACATGCATGCGGTAAGTAGGGGGTCCCTGTGAGGATTAATAAAACTAAAACATGTGTAGTTTTTTTCCCCAGTGTTCATGTCCCCTATTTTTCTGAAAATTTATGAGGAAAATATCGATGGCTTAGCATCGAGAAATCCTTCTATCTCATTTTACAGATAATTTTACAGGAGAGACTTTAAACTGAACTTTTGCATACTCTAACCTAAAAACAACAAATAAAATTTACATATTTTGATTCTGAACATATATTTAGATAATTACACATAATTTTTCACATATATTTTAGGTTAGAGTATGAGGAAATTCAGTTTAAAGTCTTTCCTGTAAAATTATCTGTAAACTGAAATTCTCTACTGAAATATAATAATTTTAAATATCCCGCGTTCCATTTTCTGGTCGTTTAGTTGAGTAAGTAGTTCATCAGGTCGCTAGCATCGAGTGACGTCACACTGTGCCAGTTTTATGTATGCAACCAAGCACTCTCTTATTTGTTATTTCTCTATGAGGTAGATGTATTGTTTGTCAAAAAAATACACGCCTGCGTTGTAGAAAATGTGAGAAGAGGATGCATAAGCTGTGATTGTGCATCCTCCATCATGAATGCATCAAAAAATTGATTTTTTACTCCTGGAACATGCCAACGTTCACACTGTGGGAACATGTAATAAAAATTAAATGTCTGATATTTTTTATATGAAACCAAAATATTATCCATACATAGACCTCCAATGATAACATATCTCAATTGCAAGTCAAAATTTTAATCCTGTCTAGTAGCGGCATTTAAAAGTTTATGTTTTGTACTGATTTAAGGAATCAATTTCACCTCAATATCAATATCGATCTTGGTTTGGCCAAAAAAATCAAATACTAATTTAATACAATATAAAATAACGTTATTTAACTGTGTATTTTGTGTCTCCTATACAATTAGTGAATATATTTCATTCCTAACGACGTTGTTCTAATCAAAATAAAAGACCGTGTAGGTTTACGAAAGGCCTGATACGTAATATTTTAGTACTTTAGTCTCGAGACCCAGAGTTTCCTAGTACATTATATTATAAGCGACGTAACTCGGTGGATAAATGAAATATTTAGTGTACTTCGTAGCAATTCCTGGTGTGTTAATAATAAACGCAAAAAGTTGCAAACAAAGGAGCGTATATTCAGCCTTTCCATCACAACAATGAAGTTCGGGGTATGTCAAGGTCGAACGGAAACACTAACAGACAAAAACAATTTCAACGTATTGTAATTAAAATTCGCGTGTTATCAATTGCGTAATATCATTTCACATTAAACTTAACTAAATTTAACTGAACATCCTAATTTGCGGGAAAACTAAAAATTAATCTGTATAAATATCTTTCTATTAATCAAAAATAATATTTAATAGAAGGTACTTCGTTTATAGCAGGGGTGGCCAACCTTTTTAAGTCGAGTGCCAATATGAGAACAAAAAAAATTTGGCGTGCCACTAAAATTTTTCGACATACTAATATGGATACTATATATTAATAATATACGGTACAATATGTATTTCTTATGTAAATTCCACATTTTTCCGTTTAGTCAAGATAGTGGAGGTTTAAAAAATAACGTAATAAGTAAAACATAACAACAAACTTCCTTTATTGTTAATAAAAATAAAATAAAAACGTTAAACAAAAAAACTTAAAAATTTTCTTATTATCTAAAATTCAAATTATTAAACAGTTACTTATTTAATGTGGTATTTGAACTTGTATTTTTTTAATTAATTCATCTATATTGGGATTAATTTCGGAACTAGCCAACAGAATTAGATTTTTTAAATGCATGTCAGTTAATCGTGACCGATATTTTGATTTTATTATGTTCATAGAGAGCAAATAGAGAACATTTGCTCACAAACGTACGTTGAACCAAATCTACAACAATATCTCAGAGCTAACTCGTGTAAATTAAGAAAATTGTTTGCTGGTACAAATTTCCAAAATTCAATATAATTGGGAACAGTTGAAATAATTTCCCTATATTTGGTTTTTTAGTATAGTGTGGTTCTGTAAATCAATAATTTCGATCTGTATTTCAGCTGAGTAACAATTGATATCTTGCAGAGAAATAGAACAAGGATTTATGAAAAGGTCAACATTCATTTTGTCTTTTTGACAATCTTCAAACCGGGTATTGAATGAACCTAGCAAAATAGATATAAGGTTTTTAAATCTGTCATAATTTGGAGTTCTACTGACCTTGTTGGCTAATTCCTGCATTAATGTGAAATGTGTCAATCTCTGTTCTCCAAAATCGTTACAAAAAAGCATAAGTTTATTCACAAAAGAAGATATATGACCAACTAGAGTAGCAAAAACACAATTTTTTCCCTGTAATCTTAAATTTAATAGATTTAAATGTCTCATAATATTAGTGAGAAAAGCTAAATCCCAAAGCCAATCTTAATCATTAAGTAAGGAGCACTCACTGGGTAGTTCATTGTTTTCTTGCAAATATTTTAAGACGCACTCCTTCAAGTTCCAAAACCTTTCGAGTGCATTTCCTTTGGAGAGCCAGCGCACACTGCAATGGAGAAGTAACTCTCCATCTTGCTCCGTTTCTTCCGCGAACAGTTCTCGAAATTGTCGTCGATTCAATGCCCGAGCTCGTATTTTGTTAATGCAGCGTGTTACAGGGTCAACAACAGATGCCATGTTTAGGTCCTTGGCACAAAGAGCTTCCTGGTGAATAATACAATGGTACTTAAAAACTTTTCTTCCCAAATAGTTTTCCAGTAATGTAACAAACCCCTTTAGTCTACCAACCATGCAAGGAGCTCCATCTGTACAAACACTATCTAATTTTGACCATTCAACTTTGTTGACTTCGATTACGTTTTTAAGCTGTTGAAAAATGTCCTCTCCTGTTGTTGTGACTAGTTGGCGCAAATCCAGAAGCTCTTCGGCATTTTCAAAATTGTCATTGGTATAACGGACAAAAATGCTTAACTGCGCATTTTCTGTGATGTCACAACTTTCATCCAACGCTAAAGAAAAGAATTTGCAGGATTGTAATCCACTTATAATTTGGGAAACAACATCCTGGCCCATATCATCTATACGGCGCATGACTGTATTTCGGGATAATGCAATATTATCGACCATATTTTTGATCTTTACATCTCCCACATTTTTAGCAAATATTGCCAGACTATTTTTAATTATCTCCTCTCCATCAGAGTAGGCTTTTTTATTCCGGGCTAACGCAGAGAAAGTTCATATGATGTTTTAACCATAGTTTCCATTTCATCACTTCTCTTCTGAAACAGTGACTGTTGGCTGGCTAGGGTTTTCTTTTTTTTTCAAAGTCGGCTCGCAAATGTGAACCAATAGGATATTTGTTGCTGAAGTCCTTATGCAGTTGTTTATAATGTCGTTCCAGGTTAAATTTTTTCGGAACTGCTACAGACAATCCACATATCAAACAAACAGGCTTTGAAGTATTACGATTAGTAAATAAAAATTGTTCTTCCCAAGCAGGTTGAAAATTGCGAATTGCAATATCATCTTCGTATTTTCGTTTTGAAGTCGAAGGCTTACTCGTGGACATATCGAACAAATACTTTTAAAATTTTAAAGAAACAATGCGTGATGACAAAATGTGCACATACAACGGGGCAGTTTAAAATAAACTAAGCAAGGGTAACGCAGTCCTATTGCACATTACGACAGCTAGGATCACGTGCACCAATCGCAGCAATATCGCTCGCCAGAGGATGCAATGATGCCGCATCTATCATAACTTCCGTAAACCTACCAAGATTCTTCTTATTATTTTTGGTTTTTCAAGTTTTAATTTTTTTGAAAGTTTGATCATTTTGAAAGTCCTATCAGTGGCACGCTACGCGTGCCACTGATAGGACTCAATCGTGCCACAGAGTGGCACGCGTGCCGCGGGATGACCATCCCTGGTTTATAGCGAGAACACTGTACTAGTTTGTCTGACAACAGTTCTACTAGGATGTTCTAGTCTGTTCATACATTTTTGAATTCGAATAATCGTTCGATTGTTCATTTACACCTTAAATTCAGTAAACGATAAGGAATGCTCTTGTAGATTATTCTTCTTCATGTTCCATGTCCTTATGGTTGGTGTACATCCTTTCACCCTAAATGGAATTTCCCTTGCACAATATTTTGTAGCAACTTATATTTGGGACCTTTCATTACATGTCCGAAGTACTTCTAGTATTGTAGAGTTCGAATTTTCGACACCCGATAAACTTTTTAAATTCTTTCATAGCACCACATTACGAACGCCTCATTCAGATCATTTTTATTCATATTCCAAGACTCTACACCATAAAGTAAGACCGAGAATTTTGAGAATTTTAGGTCCTTGTTACATAATACCTTGGACATTGATGTTGGACTGTTGTTGTTTATTTGTTATGAGTATTTTGGTTTTCCGTATCATCAAATCCTGACCTGCTTCCTTTAGAGTTGTCTGTTTTTTGATTTCCTAGGGAATACTAAGAGGCACAGACTTAATTTTTCCGATCACAATTTTATAGGCTTTTCCCCATACATCAAATCTTGTTACATTCATTTACCTTGCTTTTAATTGTCTGTTTCCTCCGATTATTTTGGGCAGACTTTAGATCTCTTTCTTTGTATGCTAGTTCATTTAACAGCATTCCTTGTTATCTACCTCTAGTTATCTGTCTTATTTTATTGCAGGTATTTCTCATAATAAGCTCTAATCTATCCATTAGTACATTCCTTTTTGTATGTAATTGTTTCCTGTTTGGGCATAGAAACACTGCGTGCTTCTTTTAGTACAGAAATTAATCCTCACTGAGCTTCTTGTCGGAATCGATATTTTGGTATCTCTTTTTCCAGTTTCCTGATTCTCTCCTCTCTTCTCCAGGTGTCTCAAAAGCATTGCTGAGTATTTGTCCCCCTTAATCAGATCTATAACTCCTGTCATCCTTTTCACCAATAAGAATTTCTGCTGTGTTAGACAGATAAGATCTAAATCATTCCAAGGCCAGTCCTTAAACACCCTATCTGTTCTAATAGCAAAGCATGACTAAACAGTCATATGCTTTAAATAAGTCTAAGTAGATAGCTATAGTTATTTCCCCTTTTAAGGTATTATACCCTTTATAAGTTTAATAATTGATGTGAATGTTGATTTCTCTTTTTGATAACCATGTTGACAACTATTGAATACACTACTTTTTTGCATAAAATTTAATATCCTATACTTTAATAGCTTTTCTTCAACTCTAATTTAATTTTTCCCAACGCCATAAATTTGTATTGGAATCAAACAACATCAGTTTTTATAGACTGTTTGGAATCAAAGGCTCTTATTATTAAAAGAAGAATACGGCAGGGATGCCTCCTGTCACCCCTGCATCTCAACGTTTACTCCGAAAGAATTTTCAAAAATGCACTTTCTGAAAAACAAGACGGAATAATTGTGAATCATCAACAATTTGCGATATGCGGACGGCACAGCTTCTACTCAAGAAGATCTGCAAATATTATTTTTGACAAATACTAAGAGTGCTATTTCCAACGCGAGAATATATTACATGGATAGATAAACTTGACGAAGATGCTAACGTAAAACAAATTACAATAAAAGAGCTGCTAAATGCTGTCCAAAACTTAAAGAACAACAAAGCACCAGGTTCGGATTAAACACGGGCACATTATCGCATAGATGTTATGTTATGGAACACATTATCGCTGGAAGAGTAGCAGAGTAACTCAAGGAAAAGGGGATCTTTCTGTCAAATCTGTCAAATCCTGCGTAAAATTTTGAGAAAGAAAGCTGTAGGCGCGATGATTGCTGCGTTTGCTCAGACAACAAGCTTAACCGTGAGACCACTTCAAAGCAGTGTTTGACGCTATTTAACCATAATCCGAAGGAGTTTTTACGTCGTTTCGTAACCGTAACGAAACATAAATCCATTGGTACACATTGGCCACCATTTTCTAGGATTCACAAGGGGTATTCTACGTCGACTACCTAGAGAATGGCAAAATGGTCTCAGGGCTCTATTACGCCGAATTATTGAGCCGATTAAACGCCGAATTGTAGAAAAAATGACCCCATTTGGCGAAGAAAAAGTGCTCCTCCACCTTGAAAACGGACCCACCCATATATCCGCCATCGACATGGCGAAATTGATCAAATTTGACTACGAACTGTTGCCCCATCCACCATATTCTTTAAATTTGACCACGTGTGACTTCTATTTGTTTTCAAACTTGAAAAATGCACTTGCCGGGCAGAAATTTAAATCGAAACAGGTCATCGCCGCCACGGAAGCCTACTTTGCAGACCTCTAGAAAACGTATTTTTCGGTTTTTCGGATGGGATCGCTGGATCAAGTGTATCGAGCTAAAAGTAGACTATGTTGATAAAAAATTTTTTTGTAGGCTAAGTAATTATCAGACAAGAATTCTAAGAAAAAACAATGGATTGTATGCTAGAACATAAAGACAAAGGCTTAAGTTGTGTAAACAATTAAGCCCAGCATGCTCTTAGTAGGAAAAAGTGGAGGAAAAAGTTTTTTAGCCGTTAAAAATCCGGTAATATGGAGAGACGTATGCATATCTGGTCTACCTGATGGTGGTATGTGTGCGCCATCTGGTGTTTATTGAAGCTTTTGTTACCACTCAAAAAAAACTACTACTACTCTTTTCGGCCGTTTTGTATGCATTTTCGAAGATTCTGCATGTTATTGTACATATATGATACAATGAATTAGCAGTATCCAGTGAGAACATCAGTGATTACTAAAGTTCCGTCTTCTGAAGCAATAAGAATATTTTTATGTAGTAAGCGAAACGTTGTAATAATATTTTTGCTTACTTTTGGCCTAGAATGTTTATTTAAATAGTCCAGACACCTTTCACAATGCTACTTTCGGGGATACCACAGAATGGTACTGGCAAGATAAAAAAAGACTAGCTCCTTCTTCAACAAGACTCTCAGCCATATCGTTACATTAGTACAGCCTAGCTGTCAGGTGCTAAACTGTTCTAGAAAGAACAATTTTCTTATTTTCCACTTTTTGATATCTGCAATATCATAGCTGCTTAATAAGAACTATGGGAGAGATCGGAAAAATTAATACAAATAAAGTGCATCGATATTAATCTTTCGTCTCTATATACAACTTTAAGAAATTCTATTTAAAATAAAATATGTTTTGGCGATCTTAAAAGTTCAAAAAACTTTTTACACCTAACCATTTCATTCACCTAAAAATCTTATTTTATCTACAAAGTTGATATCAAACTAACGCCAAAGGTGACTGACCGTGATCTGAAAAGTAGCTAAAAATAATATCCTTCATTTACATACATATAGCATAAAAAATGTATATTTTTGTATTTATATTGTTATGTGTGTTGCAAAATGTTTATATAAAACAATTGCTATTAAAACAATATAACATAAACCATATTGTTGGTGAAACAATACATTTATAGATATTATTTTGATAGCAACAGAAATATAATTATGTACTGAATTATTTATAGCAAACCGTGTAGGTCTTTTGAACTTCTAATTTTTTGGAAAAACGCAAAAACACGTCAATTAATATTTGCAAATGCATCCTCACCCCCCGTATCATACCTTTATTTTTTTTAAATTACTTTTTACCCCCCTTTTTGATTTTATATTTGGTTTCTCTTTTTTGTACTAATTTCTAATATAATACCTTTGGCTTGAAGTGATTAGTTTGAGATAAAAAATTTTTCTTTTAACAAGATAGTACATATCTCTTTCACCTTAAGGCTGTTTTATCGTTGCACCAAAACCTAGGGACTGTTATTTACCGACAAACTGTCTCGAAATTTGGACACAATATTCGAAATTATGTTGCTTTTAAAATGATGGTTTTACTTTTTTTTATTTTTTGAAAACTTTTGTTGAAAAATTGGATTATACTGTTTAACGTTCTATTATAACCAAACTTTTTACGCCCATCACTTAAAAGAGTTTTTTTTTCTGTAATCGTTGATTTTTTTTTTCACCTTTCTGTGTCCAGTATTAATCGAGAAAAACGTGTTCCAACTTTGAAGAAAATTGCTAAAAAATACTAAAATCTAATAGTAAAACATGTTACACATCATTGTCGTTTAGCTTCACCGTTATCGCCTTCGTGACGTCAAATCTCATGAACGTACGGTCAGTTAGTTCGTGTTAAAACTAATTTGAATGGAGAGTAATGCATTTGTTGTCATTAAACTACCGGTGGGCCGGCGCCACTGAGTAAAGATAGTCTCGCGTAAGCAGTGTAGAAAAGTAAGTGATACGTCCATTTCAAATCGCAGTGTGCTTGAACTGCTAAAACAGCCTTAATTGACTGTAACAAAATATGTTGTAGTATAATTTAAACTTAACCGTTAAATATTTAACCGTACTATTGGTAGTACCTTCAAAAACCAAGAAACAAAAAACTGTCTTCTTTTTTGAGTGTCTCTCCTATCGGAGGTTGGATATCATTATGGCGATTCTAATTTTATTAACGGCTGTTATGAATAATTCGATAGTGATACAGCCAAACCACTCTCTTAAATTTCTCATCCAGGACATTCTTCTACGGCCTGGATTTCTGCGTCCTTGGAGTCCTTCTCTCATCAGGTGGCCTAAGTATTCAAGTTTTCTCTTTTTTATATTCAGTATAACTTCTGGATCGTTATCTATTCTGCGAATTACCTCTTCATTTGTAATTTTATCCACCCAACTTATTTTTAGTATACGGCGGTAGCACCACATCTCAAAGCTTTCAAGATTTTTAACATTCTTCTGTTTAAGAGTGCATGCCTCAACACCGTAAAGCAAAGTACTGAATACATAGCATTTTAACATTCTAGTTCGTAGATGAATACTAATATCACGATTACAAAATATTTTTTTCATTTTTATAAAGGTAGACCTGGCAATTTCAATACGTCTTTTTATCTCATGATTTTGGTCACCTGTTTCCCCTGTTGATGAGGTTCCCCAAGTATTTGTATTCGCTTACTTTTTCGAGTTGGGTACCGTTTATTGCGATACTAGTGTCATGTATTGGATTCTTACTGAAGGTCATATATTTGGTTTTTTTGATGTTCATCTTTATGCCGTAGTTATTACATATCTCATTCATACTTTCAACTAGATGTTGTAGATTTTCCGCTGTTCTTGCCATTATCACAGTATCGTCAGCATATCGAATGTTATTGATAACTTCTCCATTGACTATTATCCCTTCGTTTGCATTCTGAGAGAGAGAGAGCTTCTTGGCATATTTGTTCGCTGTAGATATTAAACAAGAGTGGTGATAATATACAACCCTGTCGTACTCCTCTACGTATTTCAATTTCGTCCGATGTTTGGTCTTCTACTTTTATATTAGCGCGCTGATTCCAGTACAGATTTAATATTATTTTTATGTCTTTGTATATCAAAAAACTTTACTTTTTATTAAAGTTTTGTCAAAGGTTTTCGATATTATTTGGACATTTAATTTAATCGGTTAATATAACTTGTAACAGCCTATTTTGCAAGAAAGAATCGAAATTGTAGTTTTATACAACAAAAGTAACAATTGTGCTGCTAGAATTTTTAATGGAACACACCACAATAGACATGCAACTCATAAGTATGTGGTTGACCTGATGCAGAAATTTAGAGCAACAGGGTCAGTTTGCAATAAAAAACATAACCGACAGGGACTTGTAAATAACGAAGCAATCCAAGTAGCTGTTTTAGGGTAAGTCAACTTAGAGGCTGAGCAATCACAGCCACTATCAACAATAAGCAGAGCAATCGGTGTTTCATGTTCTATAGCCTTCCGAGTCATCCATAAATTTAAGTTTCATCCATATAAAATTAAATTAGTACAAAAGTTAAATGAAGAAGATTTTGTCGTCTTGAATTTTGCGAATTATTGAAACAATACATCATTAAGAATCCACAATTGTTAAACAATATTTGCTTCTCGGATGAATGCTCATTCTCATTAAATGGTTTGGTAAACAGATATAATTGCCGATACAGGGCGGAGAGTGATAAACATATTGTACGTGAATTTTACACACAGCATCCTCAAAGGTTAAACTTATGGTGTGGAATCATAGGTGTTCACATTATCGGACTCTTTTTTATCACTGGAAACTTAAAAGGCGCATCGTATCTTGAATTACTTAGGCAAAGTGGTTGATCGTAGTAGCACAATAGTAGAAAATGATGATAACCTTTTCGAAGATTTGGTTGTATTTTAACATGATGCAGCTCCTCCACACTTTGCTTTACCTGTGCGACAATTTTTAAACGAAACGTTTCCCGGTCGTTGGAAAGGTAGACGAGGACAGATAATGGATTGACCACCTAGGTCACCGGATTTAACATACTAGACTTCCTTCTTATGAAGGTATTTAAAAACAAAAATTTATGCTACTCAACCAGAATCTCTAGATGATTTACGACAAAGAAGAGAGGATGAATGTCGACAATTAAATGCAGACGTGTTAAGCAATGTCAGTGAATAATTTCAAAATAGATTGTACTATTGTATGGAAGTGAATGAGAGTCATTTTAAACAATTATTCATTCAATTACTCACACGGAATTGGGTCTGTTTTGAGAAGAGATACATTATGTTAATGCCCGTTATAATTTGCGATTAATAGAAAAATTTCCATAAAACTCTTGCAGAAAAGCTGATATTATAAATCACCGAAGAATATATACCATTGACATGTCGAAAAGAAAACTTCATCCATATAATAGCTTCATACCACATTAGACTTTGTATTAATCACTGAAAATATATATTGCCAATACACCGTGTAATATAAGAGAGATGCCTGTTATACAAGATGGAAATGGGAATGAACCATTTGCATGAAAAATGGATTAAAAGGCGAAATCTAAACAAATGAATTGCTTTAATATTAGTAACGCAACGCAGCAATAGGTTAATACTAGACGTGAAAACATGGTCTAAATTAAAATTTATGAGAATCAACTATTACTTTACACACTTCTTAATAATAAGATGTAGAGTATGCAGTTTCAGACGATGAATGTGGATGCAACATATCCACAGCGGAGGGAAATAATATTAGGAGTAAAAACAGACGTTATAGTGATATTATATCTGAAGATTCCGCATAGATGGTAAAGAGATGTTGGAGCAGACACTAGAAGGAAACGGTGGCTGATCGAGGTAGCTTACAATTTCCAGAAGATGTATGGCAAAGTGACACACCTGAAGTTACGTTAACGGAGTACTCGTATCGGGAGGTCGCTGGAGAAGAAAAGGTGTGTTTTTAGGTGGTAGACGGATCCACGGATGTTTTGCGCTGGAACGCCTCCCTACAAGGAGGAGTGCATATGCTTACACTACTTAATCCGAGTAGAAGACACGCTGAGTCATCGCTTGAACCCATCAAGGGACATAGTCGAGTATGGTCTTTTGGAAAAATTTCCTCAAAACCTTATGCAAAAATAGATTCAAGATAGATATATGTTCATTCATATATTTGTTTATATTATTAAATTATATAATTACAAATTATGTACTTAATTTAATAATATAAATAATTTTTATGCTTAATCTTATCTCATTTCATTGTATATACTGTTAGAAAGAATACTATTGAAGAAATATTAGATTAGATACCATGTATACATATGATGAGAACATATTTCGATTATAACTTTCAATTATTATTTAATCTTCCAAAAATTACATTAAAATAGACTATAGAATAGCTATTTTAGCAGTAAAGAGATCAAAGTCTAGAGGTCAAATCAAAGATAATGAAAGATTACTAATATGTTTCGCAAAACGTATTACTTTCATTTTCGAAATCAGAATTCATTAACCAAATATTTTAATTATATAATTTAGCAGTCGAAATGTTATTAATAAAGAGTTTGTTTTACTGTTTGTGGATTTTTTACTCATAAGTATATTTTTCTAATTAATATATTCCGTTCTGTTGTTTCAATGTTAAAAGAACTTAAAAATATGTTAATGTTTTCATATACAGATAGAACGAATTTAAAACGGATCATACAATTTAATATATGTCTGTTTGAACTGCATTTGAAATAGTGGACCAATATAAAACTTGGACAAAAATAAATCCATACCGGTGTTAGACATTGTATAAAATATCGTTCAACTATCCGTCTCCTTTTAGAACCCACCACAGTCTAAAGCGCAGCTCAAAGTCAATGTTGCCAATCGCCATGTAATAATCCGATTTGCGGATATTTTTAAGAGTTATAATATCTCCTTCGTATCTTTAAATAAATCGGATATTTGATATATTTTTCATTGTATTTACCAATCTACTACAACAGACTAATAACAAAAATAAAACTTAATGGTTTGTAGTTATTTCAAAAGTTTGTAGTTATTTTAGAAACATCTAGTGGAATGATATTGGCAACACCGCTCAAAATCTCCATCTCCGATAAACGAATAAAGGCGGCCACTCACGATACAGCGGCGTTGTTCAACTGCGTTTTTAACTACACACTTGCTTTGATCATATTATGGAAAATCGAAATGGCTTGATTTAGCGAGAATTTTTTAAGAGAGTATTTTAAATTATATAAAAAAAAAGAATGCTTATAGCGAATAAAAGATAAAACGTATCACGATAGAAACGCCCGAAAACAGACAATGGACATTCTAGTTTCAAAGTTCCAAGAAGTAAACAAAGATGCGAATGAAGAGTATGTAAGAAAAAAAATTAAACATTTTAGAACATCCTATAAAAGAGAATTAAAATTAGCAGTGCAGTCAGTAAATCGGGTGCAGGGCAGACGAGATTTATTTTGCACCAAAATCTTGGATTCTTTGCACCAGAATCTACGTTTTATTTTAGGTTTCTTTTTACGCTTAGTTATACACAAAGTAACAAATGCTAAAATGATTGTTTGATTTGACATGGTCGAGAACCGAATAAATACTGCGGCGCAGTATGGTGTGTGGGCGCACCAGATATACCAACAAATTGAACAACGCCTCTGTCCGATTATGTCGAACGACACCGCTGTACCGTGGCCGGCTTGAGGAAGCGATAGGTGGTTTGACCACCTATGAATGAGTCTTGAATTAGTTCAGAATCCAGCAGCCGCTGAAGTATTGGATTTTTTAGAATATAATTATTTGACAACCTTTTGTTGGCCAACCACCTACAGCAGAATTGAGCCGAAATACATAATATTTCGTATGTTCCGAATTTATTTCGTTCAATCTGTATATGTTGTATGTACCTACTAGCCGTGTAATATATTTAAAGAAGATCAAAAATTTTAAGTAGTTTTCTGAACAATCTCAACAATCTGGGATCTCATCACTGTTGCAAAGACACCAATAGACTTTATCTGGAGCAAGTGTTTCAGTCTGTTTCAGATTTGTATAGGGCTTACTGCAAATTTTGTACAGAAAATGGAAAGACACCATTAACTCACACTTGTTTAAGAACTATGATGGACACAATGAATTGTCTATTTTTCATTTACGCAAAGACCAGTGTGACAGTTGTTTTAAATTAAAAATGGAAATGTATCTGAAAAAGAATATAATGACCACATAATCAGAAAAGATCGAGCTAGAAGTGAGAAAGAACGTGACAAAAAGGAGGCTATTGAAAGAAAACTTTTTGTTATTACGATGGATGTTCAGTCAGTGAAAACTATCTCCTCAATTACCGACCAGTGCACTCTACTATAAAACTAAACTTTGCTGCCATAATTATACTATCTATAATTTGGCTAGTAGAGAAGCGAGTTGCTATTGGTACAACGAGACAGAGGCAGATGGTCAGGCTTCCACCTACGCATCTTTTCTGAAACATTATTTGGTGAACATTTTCTGAACTCATCACACAAACTTCCCATAAATATCTATTCTGATGGGTGTGCTGCCCAAAACTGGAACAGTGTAATGTCTAAAACTTTGCTTTTCTTACATACACAAAAGAGTCGAGCAGTATCTCTCAACGATGCACATGTGTATGTGAACAATGTGAAGACGAAGAGTACCTGACTCCTTATCGGTCTTTTGACGAAAAAAGAACGCAAATGTGCATCACCAACTTTTGTAGTTGAAGTGTCACTGAAGACACAATTTGCGATAGCGTTGGGGCTGTCTTTTTCATGGGTAAGGAACAATACACCATATTAATTTGTTGCTGCATATATCAAGTACGTTGACTTGGTATATTTATTTGACATATGTTTGGAACTTCATCGCATTTGTGCCGCGATCGCGATTGAACATTGTCAATTGGACATTTTGCATTTGTTTCGATTTATTTACTGTATTGTTTATTTTTTTTTGTTTGATTTTTGTTAACACCGATTTATTCTTTGTATTAATAATTGTATTATTTGTATGCACATTATTTCAGGTTTTTATACCATTGACATATATATTCATATTTTTATGTATTTTTTTTTGTAATACTATTAATTTGTTTTTTTATATTTTATGTATAGTATGTTTGCGGCTATGGTAGGTTTTGTCTTTTGTTTTGTCAGTGGTTTTTTATAGAATCGACATTTTTGTTTTGGTTGGTTCATGTTTGTCTTTTGGTATGTTGTTTCGTATTGCGTAATTTTAAGTTTGTATATTATTCTTTAATTATAATGGTATATTTGGTTATGTATATTTATGTTTAATTTTACAGCTTTTTAAAATAGAGTTTTTATACAGTCCGCTGCCTTTTATTTCTCTTCTTTTATTGAATATACATACCCATTTCGAAAGGGGGAAACCAGCGAGTTCTAGATTGAACAGAATATATCTCCCCCTTCAGGATGACCTTAATTGTTATATTGAGGTCATCGTATGTGCAGAACGCAACAGTCATTATTAACCAAAAATTTTTAGAAAAAGGTCACACGCAAATGGAGTGTGATTCAGTGCACAGCTCTATTGAGATCAGTCCTAAAAAATAATGAAACTTATCTTCCTAGTGACTATTTAAGGTTAACAAAGGATGATAGGCATAAAAATCCAATTACAATTTTTCCTTTTCCAAAATTTTCGCGACAAAAATCTTAAGAAATACAACTCTATTATATAGACCTAGTAAATTAGTTGGTGGTAATACAGTTACAGATATTCGTGTTTTAAGATATACTAATGGAAAAATATTGTTTAAAATCAATTTTGAAGATTCTTTTGAAGAAATTCCAACTAGACCAAAAAATGTTGATTTTTCTATTATTAAATTTCCCCCATTGTTTCAAAATAGACCAGCAATTTCAAAAACAACGTATGACCACCTACAAATAATCAAATCAGTTATTCCTAAAGACTGTTGGTCTTTTTATGATTTGTTGCCGAATTAGTCTTAATCTTAATTAATGTTCATAATATTAGTACTAGTTCATGATTTGTTCCTCATTGCCACAATTTTTATGATTTTGTTGCCTTGTTTTTTAGATTTTAACAATCAGAATAAACTAATATTTACTTTTTTCCTTTTCTGTTTTATGTAGTTTTTATTTAGGTAAGTATGTATTATCTATTTATTATTAAATACATACAAATTTGAAGATTGACTTGTCTTTAATTTTCCTAAGAAATGTGACAATGACAACGATAATACAAACATGGTGTAATATATTAAACCATTAAAGAAATGAACATTACCTCGTATGTGACAGATAAAAACAGATCTTACCTCGTAAGTGACTTAATTTTTTTTTTTTTAAGTTTGCTTCACATTTTTTTTTATTTTACTTACAAAATCAAGAAGTTTAAAATACAATAAATTTAAAAGATTTCAAAAAATAACTTCATCTTATCAACAGTGTTTTGTTCATCCTGTAAAATTAGCTACTTGTTACTTACGAGGTACTGTCTTTGAACCCTCGATATACCTTCACCGATTAGTCCGATAAAAGTTTGGATTTAAAACTTTGCAAAAGAATTTATAGTTAAGATCATTCATCGTTAACATCTCAATAATTAATACAGGAGAATTTGTTTACCTTTATATTAAAAAATGAAAATCTGTGAAATGAATGAATATAATATCAATACGATGAAGTCATGCAATTTATATATCTATGTATAATATTACTGTCGGTAGATACAAATGTATTTATATGTTGATGTAATATGGTTAGTGTTTTGTTTCATATAATCGTTGTAATATGTGGATCCTATTGCCCCATACTATTTTAAAACTTAAAGTATTATTAAGACATGATATGAAAATTATCATCACTAAATAACGTGAAAATCATGCAATTAGTTGTAAACGTTTTAAGAGGACAGCTACTTTAAAATACATTACTTAAAGAGGAAGAAAGATATTAACAACCAAGCAGAGCAATCAAAGGTTAAGTCACTGACCATCTTACAATATTACTTTAGTCTCCACACTAAAATTGATTAAATGTTATTAAATATGTAGGTACCGAAATACCAGCGGGATGACGCCTCATTAACAGTCAAGATTACGAGTTGACTGGATAATTTTGTATTACATATTCCACAAGAATGCCAGGAAAATATTTACGATTGGTTTCAACTTCTGGTTGTTTAAATTTTTAAAGTTACTATAAAACCGCTATGCTAAAAGCATTCCTATGATAAAACGGTTTAGTTACGCATCGATTAAAATTTAAACGATCTTCTTCACGTGCCATATCAGAATTATCCAACGTTGGCGAACACCATTGCGAAGGTTTCTCGTTCTTCTGTCACATAGAATATTTGTCCTGCATTTGATATATATGTATATATTATGTACACGATGCATATTTTAGATTCGATGTTTCTACATTATTCTCGTTTCACCATATTGAGTAAAGTTACGTGTAATGACGACACAAGTTTACCATGTTCTACCGATGGTATCTTAATCCTCAGCATATACACATTCCATTCTCAGCATAATCTTTTGTAGTGTGAAAGAGAACCGGTATAAGTGAGGCGTTTATGCATGTTGGAAGAAGAACGTGTTTAATATAGCTAAAGGTTCAGAAAACCCACAGATCTGGGACTGATAGTCTCAGGGAATTTGTTAATATGTATTTATCTATCTACTTATATGACTCAATTGTGCTACCGATGTGTAAATTGCCGGCAATGATTTCAAGGGAAAGTTAAAAATAACTATAATACACAATGTTTTTAGGAAATGTGAATGTGTTTTTACACAATGTGAATCATGTTTTCTTCTAAATTGCTGTAAGTGAATAAGTGAATTGATATTACTGCTATATTCTAACATAGTAATTCAATGAAGAAATGTAACTAGGGAGGCCGACCCGCATAACCAAATAACATTGGATATTGATAATCGATATTTTTTGATGAAACAGTAATACAGTAAGTACTGACAGAAATATATTCTAAAATAATAATCTGTTAGTCCAGGATATGACGATAAAAATAATAGAAAACATTTGAATTTTTTTATATGCAAAGATCTGCTTGGAATTTTGACAATAATTAAAAAACAGCTCAAAGATCAGAATCTATCCTGTAGTTACAGAATAAATAACAACCAGAATGCCCACTCTCAGATGCCGCCTTTGAAGTGTGTCAGTCAGCACGCGATCGCCATATTTTAAACGAAAACATAGACTCGAATTGAGAAATTTGTGACAAGCTACGACAGAACTGTAATTTAAATTTTTAGAGATTAATAATTTAGTAACTTTGAAATAATTTAATCTATTCTTCAACTAAAAGTACGAATAAAATATTGCATAGTATATCTATGGTTGCCGTAAATAAATTAACTGGGTTCATTTTTCTATCTTCTTCTTTAAGTTCCATCTTCTATCGAAGTTGGAAATTATCATTGCTATGCGGACTCTGTTGACTGTCGCTCTAAAAAGTTCTGTATTACTGCATTCAAACCATTCCCTTAAATTCTTAAGCCAAGATATTCTTCGTCTTCCCACATTTCGTTTCCTCGGATTTTGCCTTGCATAATAAGTTGTAATAATGAGTATTTTTGCCCTCTCATCACATGTCCTAAGTAGTCAAGTTTTCGTCTTTTGATAGTTAATATTATTTTCGCCTCATTTCCTATCCTCATAGTTACTTCCAAGTCTGACTTCTGTAAAACCAAAATTCAAAGGCGGCTAACTTATTCAGATGGACTTGTTTTAGTGTCCACGCTTCCAAGCCATAAAGAAGAGTAGAGAACACGTAACACCGAAGCATTTTCAGGCGTAGTTCTAACCTTATATCCCGACAACAAAGAAACTTTTTAAGTTTAATAAATGATGCACGAGCTATTTCAATACATGTCTTAATTTCTTTGGTTTGGTCTACATCTGATGTTATCCATGTTCCTAAGTATTTATAGTTATTAACACTCTCAATTGCAGTATCTTCAATAGTCAATTGGATATTTGCATGTGCAGATTTAGTCATGATCATGCATTTAGTTTTCTTTTAAATTTATCTTCAGTCCGTACTCATGACAGCGTTCATTAGGCGTTTCATTACGTTCTGTAAATCATTGTTGTTATCCGTCATTATTACTGTATCGTCTGCAAAACGTAAGTTATTCAAAACTTCTCCATTCTGATTGTTTATTATTCTGTGCTACGGCTATATGTGTTTATTCTCTGGGAGTGGTTACCACCCCAACTCGGGAATGTAAAAAGTATTTTCAAAAAAATAGAATAACGCACTTTAAGACAAAAATGTTCTTTAGAGTTTTTCGAAAAGTCGTTCACAACTTACACCACTGTAGCACTCGTCTTGTATTTTAACGTAGTTGAGGCGTATGAGCGTCTCCCTCACCTAAATTAGTTCCAGTTAGTTCAAGGAAGAATGCGTGTAGGTATAAAATTACAATGGTTTATACTTACATATTTATAATAGAAAGTCTTATAAACCAAAATATTGATTAATTTAAGAAAACAGTAAAAAAATAGTCTAAATCAAAAGTTTAGAAATGAAGAATAAATAAATCAAATATAAGTAGATAATAGACAAATAAGATAATGAATACACAAATGAAAAGTTTGAAAAGGTAATTTATGTACGTATCTAACGAGGACTCTTCTTTCTCTATTTTCCAACAGGAATTACACAAAAATATAGCTAAAGCTTTTATGATAGACTACAAAATAGTGTATACAGGGTGTCCCATAATTAATTGGACATTACCTAATGGGTGATAGCTGACACCAAAATAAAATCAAATTGCTTAGGCAAAATGTTGCTAGTTTTCGTTCTACAGGGTGATTCATTAATATTTTTTTTATATTATTTTTAGGGATATATTGAAAACTATTCAACCGATTTAAGTGAAATTTGGTATCTTTGGACACTATATGATGACCTACTATAACATTGGTTCATTAATGTGACCATAATTTTTTTATCCGCCCTTGTATAAACATTATAAGAAAAAAAAAACATGAAATAATATTCAATTCTACACAAAAAAGGTATTCTTGTTTCAAATAAAAAAAGTACACCGTTTTCGAAATAAACGTATTTTGTTAATGATACGCATGTATGTTTTTAATTTTTCGCAAAACAAACAGGTACCTAGGTATGCAGTCAACTTAATGGCAGAGTTAGGACGTAAATTATGGCCATTTTAATAAACCAATGTTATAGTAGGTGGCGCCACCTAGCGTCAATGATAAATTTAATATCATTTTCATATCAAGCATACTAAATAATAGCAAGATTACCAAATTTCACTTAAATTGGTTGAATAGTTTTCAATATATCTCTAAAAAAAATATTAATGACTCACCCTGTAGGACGAAAACTAGCAACATTTTGCCCAAGCAATTTGAGCTCAACGCTTTATTTTGATATCAGCTATCACCCATTTAGCTAGAGTCCAATTAATTATGAAACACCCTGTATTAAATTTTTTTAAGCACTTCGTTTTAAAACGGTTTGGGCTGAAAGGGCTTGAAGATGGTACTAAACGCATTAACGCATGCGAATAACCTTTAAACAAAAAACTATTAAGTGAATCATTCTGTAAACTTTCGAAAATTTAAGCCCTAAGGTGAATCATCCTGTATTGTGACACTAAAAA
>OU898277.1:139503250-139523776 GCA_918026665.1 Diabrotica balteata
AAGCAATTTAGAAATATACTTAAGTAATAATATATTCACACTAATTATTAAACTTGCTTAAAGTTACTGTTGTTCAGTTCTTTTTAAAATTGTTTCAGTTTAAAGTTTTGTTAAAAAAAATTGTTTTTGGCTTTTTTTGGGCATAGGAATTGTACTTTAAAACTAAAAAAACATTTACGGTTTAAAAAAGGTCAACACCCAGGAGTTTTTGCAAAATTTATTCATAGAATGTTACTCAAAATATACTTAGAGACGGACTATTTAAGAAAGAACACATTTTACTATTTTTAATTGAAATCTAAAACTACATTTAATAGTCTTGTTTGAAAATGTTTGTTATAATATAATGCTTTCTTAAAAAGTTAAATAGTGCTTATTTGCTAATTGAAATATACACAAACGTATTTCAACAAAAAAAATCATAATATTTAGCTTGAGTTAGAGTGAAACTATTGTAATTAGGCCTATAAAATTCAAGGTATGCTACATTAAAAATACAGGATTATAAATTATTAGGATAAAATAACTTTAGCAAGGATTTGTTTCAACATTAAAAATGAATAAAATTTTAAGACCTGTATCTATATAATATAACAATGCGTTCACAAAAAAGTTTAAGCCAAAACAAAAAAAAATATGTTTTACAGTTAGGAACACACACACACCCTTTTCTCAACTAGGGATGTCGTCTGAAACACACAAGTCTAGTTCCTGAAGGGGGCAATATTCATCGTAGCAAAGTCTATACAACAATGTATCTTTGCTACGTTCGGCTTTGATGTATACTAAATCATTCAGGTAGGGTCGATTCACAAATTTATTCAGCTTGTAGTCAGAGACACAAGAAGGCCATACTACAAACTCTTCATGCTGCATTGATTTGACCACTGTTTTCCCAGGACAAGTTGCTCCAACAAGCATTCTCAAAGTCTGAAAAGTCATATACTTTGCCATGGCGACTGAGAGACAACTCTACTTGATGGTGAAAAGAATCGGCCGGCATAAATGTGTGCCCTGGTTCAAAAAAGTACAGTTCAATGGTTTGAGTGGCTGACTCCGAAGAGTTAATAATGTGAACAAGGTAGGTCATCAGGCACCAATTCTTGTTTTGTGCGGAGCAGTTGTCAAGCCAGAGTGTTATGAGGGGAACATCTCTGAAATATTTGAAAAATGTATCAAAGGAACTAATTATGTCCTCCTTCTTTCGTCCACATATGGCCTCATGCCATATTACTGCAATTGGCCTACCATTTTTGCAGTTAGTGCCAAGGGGCACAAAATTTTCATTAAATGGAACTATGCGTTTAGTAAAAACGGTAGTTTTGAAACCTTCCATCCTAGGCAACATAATAACTTTTTGCAAGTCACATGAATAATATATGTGGTCTTTATCTATATTAGTGTTTGCATGGGTTTTTGTAGAGGTTTCTTGCATCATTACTTCTTGCAATATGTTCAGACCACTCGTTGCAAGTACTACATTCGGAGTTTAAATTTTCTTTGCTGTGGTCAGTGTTATGGTTAATAAAGACTTCACAAGTTTCACATTCTTCGTTTCCCAATTTGGTATGTGTGGCCACAAAGTTTTGATGCATGTTATTTATGGTGATATTACTAGGGAGGTAGCGCCTCAGTGGAGGTAGATTTAATCAGTCGACGTTGTTCCATTAATTTCAAGATGTCGTCTATCATCCCTTTATTTTTCTTGATTAAGTTTTTTCTATAATCATTGTTTGTGGAGATTTCGTTATCTTGGTTTTTAAATTTACTCCATAGTTATTCGGGATCTTCTAGTTGTTCTCCGATGTTTTTTATTCTATTGTTAAATTCTTCTTTAATGTTATGTTTTATGTTTATATCGACAAAGTTAAGTACATTGGTTTTTGGGTTTTGTCGCTGAATTCGTTATTGGACTGGTACATATTTTTAATAAATGTCACCAGGTGTATTGGTGCCCATTTCTATTTAAATGTACCACAGATTTATTCAGCTTACACAATCAAATACCTTTTGGTAGACAACAAAGCATATAATCATAGGTACTTTAAATTCTCTAGACTTTTCAATCAGTTCTTTGGGTTCAGGATTTGTTCCCGTGTACCTTTAATTTTCACAAACCCTGCTTTTTCCTGAGGTATTTGGTATTATATATAGGTTTTTAATCTGTTTTTGATGATATGCAACAACATTTTAGTAGCATGTCTTATTGGTGACAGTGTGCGGTAGTTTTCACATCTGGTAGTAGTTCCTTTTTTGTGTAGTGGGATATAAATTGAGGTACACGAATCATATGGCCATTTTCCAAAATTCCAAACAGTGACACAGATAGAATAGATAATATGTAATCCTTTGTTACCTAGTAGTTTGAGAACCGTAGGTGAGAACAGGAATTTGCGAAGGATACCTAAGCCAACCGTATCCTTCTCTTTATTTCTCCAGTTTTGATTTTCTTAATTTAATTTAACTAGTTGTCCCGAATATACATATTCTTTTACTTGTTCTATAGTTGTTTGTGCAATTGTAATTATTAATTCTTCTGGTTGGTTGGTCATAATTTTCGTTTTATTATAATTCATTTGTAGACCTATTTTTGTTGATTTGCTATTTAATTCATCCGTCATATTTCGTAATTCTTCCCTTTTATCTGTTATTAATACAATGTCGTCTGTACATCTCAAGTGATTCAAGTATTGGCCATTTATGTTATGTAATTTCCTCATAACGTCGTCCAAAGCTTGATTGAATAGTTTGGGTGATATAGTGCCACCCTGTCTGACTCCTCGTCGTATCTTAATAGGCTCCGTTTGTTCAACTATTTTAATCGATGTTATTGCTTGATCATATTTATTGGAAATTAAGTCCGTATATCTATAGTCTATTCTCCTATTTTGTAAAGAGTTTTTTACTGCCCAATGTTTCACCTTATCAAATGATTTTTCAAAGTCTACAAATGCCATATATATTGAGATTTGATATTCGTTGGCCTTTTCAATTAATATTTTGATCGTAAACAGATGGTCGCTTGTACTGAATCCTTTTCTAAAACCGGCTGGCTCTCTTGACTGAGATCTAACCTAGTTGTTAATCTGTTTGTTAACAGTTTGTACATTACATTAAGTAGCGTTATGGGCCTATAGTTTTTCAAATCTTTTCTATCGCCGTTCTTAAATAGTAATAGTGTTATTGCCTCGTTTCATGTGGTGGGTATTTGTTTTGTGTTCAAGATTTTGTTCATTAGTACATAAAGGACTTCCACTGTAGTTTTCCCCCATTTTTTAGCATTTCCACAGCTATTCCATCTTTCCAGGAGATTTTATTAATATACCTTTTATAAACGAATTAAAAAAAAAATTTTTGTTATAACTTTGGTTAATCTGCTATATTTTAATTTGGGAGACTATATTTCAAAGCAGTATGTTATTATGGGCCATATTTAATATTTTGTCATGCGAAATCCTAAACTTAGAGGAGGGAGTCTTAATCTCACTACGGCATTAGTATTTTTTAAATTTTAATTATTGTAGATTTTGCCATCGCTGTTTTAAATTTTATTTCTATGTCACTCTCCAGTTTAATATTTCTAGAGCAATTAAAAAAGTCTTCGCCAAAATCCAATGGATCTCTTATTTCGGCCCTGGTTTATCCATAGCTCTTATATTAAGGAGACTTCGAACCTTTTTCTCGCAACCTTAAGAACAGACGAAGCTTCCTTACTGTGCCTAAGGTTGGCCTGTGGGACCTTGATTGAGATTAGACCTATTGGAACAGTGAAAAAGTTCAGAACCGTCACACCTCTGATCGTTTCTGTTATATTTTTATTTGTTGGCTCAGAAGATTCCGTATTCATTCAATCCTTAGTTCTCTTCTGGGCCATGTCTTTTTGTCTTCATCACCAATTTATTCCCACGAATGCATTAACAAAATTTAGTCAGACACTGTCGTGCGCTCATACCATGCCAAGGCTATAATCCCTATAGACATATGTAATAAGAATAGACCACTTTGTCTGTCATACGAAGGTGATCTACCAAATTCATATAGGTGAGAGTAATGTAACGCTGGAGGTAGGAGGTGCGTTTATTATACTAGGTGCTAAAAAGAGATAAATAGACCACCAATCTATTGCACCACGCTTTACGTCTTGAACAAATTTATGTATTTAAAAGGCATTACAAAGCATTTTTGTCAGATTTCTTAAGTGCTCCTTGAATATATATTATAATAATAATGGACCTTAATGAATAAACTATACTATAACTAATATAAATGCATGCTATACATACCTAATGAAGTAACCGTAAACGCTAGAAGTGCACCTAGACCGAACCTTTTATTTTTCTTAATAATAATGACCAAAAAGATGGCAATTATAAAGTAGTGAAAGTCGCAAGGAAGATACCATGAGTGAGTCATGCACTGAAAAAAAGTTGCAGTTAAAGACGAATATCAATTCAAAATAAATATTTAAAAAATAAAATGTAAATGTTGCCTCACGCCAACGTGGTTGAGTACTTGACTGACTATAGACTATACTATAGGTTTAGAGTGTAGAAGACATTCTGCTCAAAGTACATATGAGGAGTTTGCTGTAAGAATGATGCAGCTCCATATGTAGGCCGTTTTGGTTGGAAACATATGCCGTATTTAAAAAAATTGCGAATTGACTAGTATAATAACGATGCAGATCCATAATAAATAAAGGAATTATACGTCTTTATGGATCTGCCTCCTCACTCATTTGGTGCAACAAGGGCGCAGCTTCGGACCCGCATCCTTTTTGCACCAAACAATTGTGAATGTTCAGTGATTTTCGCGGAATGCAAGGTCGTCTTCTGTTGGCGTTGGGCCGACAGGGCAGCTAATTTGTTTTGACTTGTTAGTCGCTATCATTGTAAACACATTGAACTTGTTGTCATCATGAAGCCCACGAAAGAGCCGCCAGTTGTTTCTGTAACCAAAAATAGAAACCAAATCAAGTGCCAACCCCACTCTCTGGAAAATAAATATGAAAAAAAAGCTATTGCAGAAGAGAAAAATGTATACGACCTGAAAAGGAATACAGAAGGGAACGAGATTAACTGAATCGAACTGCAACTGCAGGTACAAGTGTTTTTAAAATGTGGAAGAAGAAACAAAAAAAGTTGTCTTACAAACGTTTAACAAAACATGCGACTAAGATTTGGAAAATACCTATTTGGGAGGTTTGATTCAAACTACTACTATTCAAAGAACTCGAAAAAAGACTAATGAAAGGCAAAACCTCACTTGTTCCCATAAATAATTTATAAAGCTGGGTAAGCTATCCAAACGAGTTCGCAGACATGCTTTTGGTTCAATCCACGGCATATCAAGGAAACGTGTAGATCTCATTGCTCAAACTTTTTGTGACAGAGATATTGCAGCGCCACCTAGTAACAAATGAGAGCATACAAATAGGCTTAACCGAAAATCTAACGAAACATTCAAAAATGTAAACATGCACATTCAGAGGTTTTTAAGGCGTGAATCGCATTATAGTAGAAACAAATCATGACAATTCTATTTATCTCTAGATCTAAAATTAAGAAGATGCATCAACTCTATTTGAAACTTTACGAACCAGAAAGTGTTATCAATCCTAAATATAAACCCAAATTTCCCTATGACTTCTACTATCAATACTTTAATGAAAACTTCAACTACAGTTACTGTTTTGTACTAAAAAAATATTAAATTTATTTAAATGTATGTTTCTTTGTATCTCATATAAATTTTTCATATACCATATGTAAACTAAAAATAATTCGATCAAAATCAAAATTTTATATCACATTGAAAAGCAAATCTTCAATACTGACAATATCTTATTCAACAAAAAATACATTGGATCTATGACATTGCAACCTTTCGTGGATAATGGATAAACTGGCTCTGTGTAGAATGGTTTTTTAAACTTTCTTTGGCCATCTATCTTCATTCTTTCGCTTCACGTGACCATACCACACTAGTTGTCTCGTTTTAATTCTGTCTACACTGGAATATACAGTATTTGTCCTCCTTCTAATATCTTCATTCTTGATATGGTCTTTTTTGGATACACCACACGCTCTCCGTAAAAATCCATTTCTACTGCTTCTATTCTTTTTCTATCTTTTTTTGTGATCTGCCAAACTGCTGCCCCATAAGTCATAATAGGCTCCACCAAGGTTCTAAAGAATGTCAATTTCGTTTCTTGTCTAATATCTTTAGACTATAGTAGAGAGTTTAAACTGTTTACCGCTTTTTTTCTGCTGCGTTCTGTTTTCGATCTCTCTTTTCGTAGTGCCTTCTTTAGATATTATAGATCCGAGATATTTATATTCATTGTATGTTTTTATGTTTCTAATTATTTAACTCTGTATCTTCTTCATTATCTCCTATTTTAAGATATTCTGTCTTTGGCATATTCATATTGAGGCCTCATTTGTCATATTCTTTCTTTAGTGTTCTAAACATGTAGTCCATATCTTCCTCATCATTTGTTACGACTACCTGATCATCTGCGAAAAATAAAGTTGTTAGACATTTATCACCGCCTATGTCTATTCCCATTCCAGATACTTGTTTCCTCCACTGCTCTAGCCATGATTAAATATATATTTTAAATAAGGTCGGAGATAGACAACATCCTTGTTTAAGCCTCTTTGTTATTAAAAATGATTCCGTTTCCTTCTTTAACGACACTTCTTGCATTTTTGTATATATTTTCGATAGCATCCACATACACTCTACTGAGACCTACTTTCGTCAATATTGGAAACAGTTTTTTTAAAGGTACCGTGTCGTATGCCTTCTCTAAATCTACAAACAATAGGTAGGTAGACAGATTCCTTGCCTTCCGTTTTTCGATTGCCAGCGACAGGTACGAATATACCATCAGTGCACAATCTTACTGCACGAAATCCATTTTATTCTATGTCTTCGTATTCTGATTCTATTGTTTCTTTTATTATTCGACCGTACACCTCCCTACTGAGCTGATATTACTAAACAGTTATTTCCTTAAAATTAGAGCATTTGCGTTTATCTCCTTTCTTGAATATTGGGCTGATGTATCCAACATTCCAATCATCAGAGATATTTTGACCTTTTAAGCATTTGTTAAATAGTTTAATCAACATCTTATGTAATATTTTTGGTCCATACTTTACCAACTTAATTACGATGTCCCCACGTCCTGCTGCTTTACCGTTTTTAGATCTTTTGAGGGCATCGCTTAACTCTCCGGTTGTTATCTCAATTATTTGTGTATGTTTGGATATTTCTTTCATTTCGATCTCTTGGAATTTACATCTATCCTCTATCAGTAGGACCTCATAATGGTATTTTCACTGTTTCAGATCTATTAACTGTAAGTTAGATTTTTCCTTTCCTTGCCTCCGGAGAAACTTTATCACCTTCCACGCTTGCCCAACACTTGTTCCACTTATATACCTATCCACCTCTGCACATCTTCGATCCCACATCTCATTTTTACTTTTCACTATTTTTCTTTTTAGATCTCGATTTAATTTTTTATATTTAATATTTAATTTAATAATTAATTATATTTAATTTAATTTTTTAATATCAAATATTATTTAATTTTAAACTGTTTCAAAATTATGTAATATTAAGTAAGAAATTGTATCAGTATTTTTGTAAATATGAAGTTGACTATTTCTTGGAGCTCGAGTGCTGGTTAAGTGTGTGATCATTGCAAGAACACATTTTGTATCACACAATGTAACCACTTTACATTGAAAAACAACCTACTGACGTCTCACCTTACAAGAGGAATAAGTTTTAAATAACGTTAAAACACAAAACATAACTAGTTTTATCGAGGTTAAACCAAGTCGATATGTGGCAACTATTTGATTTTAGCAACAAATAAATTCATCACAAGTTATAATACAGAAAAAAATTGTAATATTTAAGTAGAAAGTACGAAAAAGATGTAAATAACATAAAATCACTTTAAAACATTTAAAATTTCAATATTTCAACCGCTCTACGTTGCCAATGAAACTGACCAATAAGAAGAATTAAAATAATCAGCAAATTTCTAACTAATGAAAAACTCCTTGTTTGAACATCTGCATTGTGATAAAGAACAAAGTTAATATGAAGTTGTTATCAAGTGCCACAGTGATTTGATTGTCTTTAACCTGCTATTTAGTCTTGGAAATACTCTGAGTTCTATACCAAAAGGCACAAATCCTTGTTTGACGACTTGAAGGTTTTTCGGTTTGCACACCAATAATTATACTCCGGTCGTCAGAGACGAAAATGCACCGAACCTCTAAAAATTATACGAACAAGCTAAATTTTGCCAAAAATGTTAATTTTAGGACCCCAAAACCTACCCCTGGGTTTCCGTTGAAACCTTGTCTCGTAGGGGGAGTGAAGATTGAAAAAACCGATTTAAAGAATCTGTATTAAAATTCTATCACCTCGAAGCAGAAACAGCAGAGCACATTTTAAATCAGTGTGAAAGTATAGCAAATGTGCGGTTCTTTGCATTAAGAGAAGAAAATCCATCGGCAAATAACTACATGGAAGGTACAGTCTCGAAGCTACTAGACTTTATAAAAAGGATCAGGCTAGATAATGTTATTTAGGACTAGAGGGCCACATAGATCTAAAAAGGTCGCAGTGGAATATTCCGAAAGGCCAACTCTCTTAATCTAATCTAATCTAGCAATGCTGAAAGCGACGGAGGATTATGAATGTCATTTACGCCCGATAAATCAATTTTAAATAAAACTTGTATCAACTTGAAGGTAAAAATTCGATATCTTTTGATGAGAGTGTCCTACCGACAAGGATTAAGATGCCTTTTAAAGGCGAAGAGTGCAGCTTTTGTACGCAATTTTGTCCCAAATGCAGATTAATAAAATTTATCATTTTCATTGACTGGTCACTATGGAATTTCCATTATAGAGCCTAATCTTGATAACCCATGGCATGAAATTTCGCTTTTAAGTTTTATCAACTAATTTAAATCATCTGAAATTATGCCTAAAAAAGACTGCATTTAAACTTTTTGATTACGTCTCTGTCACACCCCCACACGAGCTGGGGGTTTAGGGAAAAGTCGGAGGGTAGGAGTCTCTATCTATCTAATTAGCCTTCTTTGGTCCATCTTTGGACATAGGCCTCCCCAATCCTTTTCCATATTTCTCTATCTGTCGCTACAGTCATCCAACTAGAGCCCACGTGCTTCTTGATATTATCTGCTCATCTCATTTGGGGCCTTCCTCTACTTCGTTTATATTCCCACGGTCTCCAACTTATAAGAATTTTGTTCCATCGGTCTTCTTTTTGTCTTATATTGTATCCAGCAAAGCTCCATTTCAATGTTGCAACTTCTTGTCTAACATCTCTCACGTTTGTTTTCTCTCTTATCCACTCGTTATTCTTTTGATCTATTAGTCTTATGTGCAACATTTGTCTTTCCGTTGCTCTTTGGGTTTTTATGATTTTGTCCATGTTTGCTTTTGTAAATGTCCACGTTTGAGAATCATAAGTAAGAACAGGGAGTACGCATTGAGTGTATACTTTAGTCGTAAGATGCTGTGGATATCTTTTGTTTTTAAGAATGTAGCTTAGTTTACCAAATGCCGCCCATGCCAGTCTAACTCGTCTTTTTATCTCTGCTGTTTGGTTCTCTTTGTTAAGTTTTATAGTTTGACCCAGATATATATAAATATATATATATATATATATATATATATATATATATATATATATGTATTTATATATATATATATTATATATATATTATAAGGATCACTCAGAAGAATGGTGGGTTCTTATATCGGTCTCAAGGTGGAGAAATAAAAGACAAAGTTGATAGGCTACTTTATCTATTTTGAAGACGTTTCGCTTTCGTATTCTGAAAGCATCATCAGTTCATCTAAAAAGTACAATATGAGAACCACACAATCATGGAAAATATGTTATAAGTGTTACCTTAAAAAGACATGTAGCAGTCAAGTCAAAGATATTAACAAGTTTGTGAATAGAACTCAAGTAAATGGACATTATACGGTAGTATTGTATAAACAATCAATTAACTAACAACATAAATTTATATCATTTATATATTTATATTTATATGAACCTGTGATGTAGCCACACGCTAAATAAATAAATAACTAACAACATTTAGCAACTTATTAAAAAAATAGCACAGCAACTGATCATGTGGTCTAAAGTATAATTATTTAGCTTTGATTTTAACTTTAGGTAGCATTATTAAAGTGATTTTTAATAAAAAATTATTTTACAAAATAGTGTAAATGAAGTTACTGATCAAAGCCTTCCAGCTGCTGCCGGGAAAATGGCGTTAATTGAAACAAACCGAACTAAACCGTGAAAATACAGCCAACCTTGAGGTCAAGAATTTGACAGAGCAACAAGGTAGAGGTACCACCCCAAATAATTGGGCGGTCTATTTAAAAGTTTAGATGAGTTTGGATGACAACCCGCTTGTAAGAGACAAACCAATGAAAGAAATTGGTATTATAATAGCAATTCCTTGAATTAACCAGTCTAGAACGAACAAACAGGAGAAATTCATTCAACCTCATATATAGTTAATAAACGTTAAACATTATGGCTGGATAATCCGCCACAGGTGCTTAACGAAAAGATAATTTCCAACAGTCCAAGGTTCAAAGGATGGTACCTTAGATGGTTCAAGCGTGGTCCACAAATTTTTATACCTTTTTCTTTCCATTGTAATCTTTTAAAAGTAACTTAAATAGCCTGATTGAAAAGTTTCGGTGATATTGTGTCACCCTGTCTCATGCCTCTATTTACTTGTAATAATTTTGGTCCTTCATATACTTTAATTGTTGTTTTGGCTTCCTTATATATATTCATATATACGGAATATATAAGGAATTAATTAATTAGTTCCGTATATATGTGGTCAATTCTGCTGTTAATCAAAGAACTTTTCCCTGCCCAAAGTTCGACACTGTCGAAAGCCTTTTCCAAATCTATGAAAGCCACATATAGAGGAATGTGATATTCATTTGGTCGTTCTATAAGTATTTTCATACTTAGTAAATGGTCACTTGTGCTGAATCCCTTTCTATAACCAGCTTGTTCTTTCGACTGGTATCCGTCGAATTATGTCGTCAATATATTGGTTAAAATTTTTGTTAGGAGTTTATACATTACATTGAGGAGTGTTATAGCACGGTAGTTTTTTATATCTGCTTTATCCCCTTTCTTGTGGAGGATAATGGTTACTGATTCCTTCCAGTTGTTTGGGATTCTTTTTTCTTTTAATAACTTGTTAAAAAGGGAATGTAGAGTATTAATTACCACTTTTCCACCATATTTCAGCATCTCTGCAGTTATTCCGTCTTTTCTAGGCGATTTGTTGTTTTTCATTTTTTTCAATGCCTTCTTTATTTCTGATTTGCTTATTTCTGGCTGTAGCTCTGAGTTGACATTTTTTATTTTAGCCTTAAGTTGGTTTTTAATTTCTTCTGGTGGTTCCTTTTTTGTTTTATATAATTCTGAGTAGAAATAGTGTATTTATGATGTCATCTTTAACATTTGTTTCTACTCCATTTACATCTTTTATTTTGTTTACTTCATACTTTCCTAATTTCGGCCTTAAGCATTTCATATCTTTGTTGTTCTGTATTACTTCTTCTTCTGTGGAGGGTAGGAGTAATAAACTTTTTTGCATATTTTTTCGAGTCCCAAAATTGAAATTCTTAGCAAAATTTAGCTTGTTTGTATAATTTTTAGAGGCCTAATCTCTGACGACTGGACTATTACTCAAAAATTAGGTTAAAAAAAGTAGATTAGTTATTGGTGAGATTGCTTTTATCGTTAAATATATTAAAGTGGAATATTTAGATGTTTTTTAGTTTTAGATTTAAATAAAGATTATGATAATTTATTTACAAAAATTAGTTTTTCAGAATATTCCAAATGAATTCCGAAATATTTTGATCTTATAAAAAACTATGTTTACTTATATAAGTGTTTGCAATAATTACTTTATTTATAATTATTTAATTAAGAGACAATTAACATAAATACTTATTTTTATACCGCTCTGATTTGTTCTGCTCAATATTATCTAGACACATTCCGATAAATTTGCTGAATCATAGAAAAAGCAAGTGCATGGCAAGGAGGAATGTCCTTGATTAGGATAAAAAAGCTTTTGTCGTGATCTTATGCCATTTATTTCTTTCTCTTGATGTCATAGACCGTTATTACATTAATTTATACTAATTAATTATTTATTATTAATAAATACTATAATCATTAACAATCATTGTAGATTAGCCTATACTTTAAAATGTAGTTAAAAATTAACAATCAATCAAATGATCAAATGAGTTCTGGATGTATGACTGCATGTGTATGTAAATAGAAGGAAATTGAACAAAATTAAAGGATTTAGTACAATTTTTAAGACATTTAACATGGCTGGCCATTATTTTTGGTTGGTTTCTGATTCTCTCCCTTTACTTCTGACCCCCCGGAGGGAGTGCAGTGGTCATTCCAATGTTGTGTATTGTCCGCCTCCAATCCTGAGGATAAAAATATACTGGCGGCAAACGAGCAAATCCAGGTATGAAACTTCAAAATTTATCTCCACAGCAAAATATTATTAAGGATAAAATCAGATGATGTTTCATACGTCATAAAATAAAGACCTATAAACCAAAGTTTTTACATTCGTTAAAAGAAGGTGATGGGAATATAAGAGTGGATTCTTATTATTGGGCTCAAGGTAATTTTTAAAACTAAAGGCATTTTCCTGTCAAGGTTCTTTTCAAGATTAAGTTTACTCATGAAGCTACCTTAACCATTTATGGGATTGTATCATCTCAAAATTATACTGTGCCAAAAATAATCCCCTCTGGGTTATAAATTGTAAAGATTAATATTACTAGAAAGTCAATGTCGAGTGTGGGATTTTGGGAGACCAAATAATAGGTCCTTTTTTATTTTTTTTCTTTATTTGGTACAAACGACACTACCATAAGTGTTTCTCCAAAACCAAATATAGACGATTTAACAGGACGACCTTTTATATTTGAAATAACTGTAAGAAGTTCTCTTTTATTACTTTTTTATAGTGCCTACAACAGTAAGTCCATGATCTGCTAAAAGCTTCTGGACAACTAGTAAACCATTAGTCCATGGTAATATTTCTTCCTGACCCAGATAAATTGACACATTCTTAAAGTAACCACTTCAGTAGAATGATCAACTTTGTAGGGACCATCAGGCTGTTGTCCTGCATAAATTTCCATGTGACCCATGTAAAAATGTTCATGAAACTGTGGTTGCAAATACTTTTATGTCACATTTTGTTGGCTTATTAGGAATCTATCTATCTATCGTCATCATCATCATCATCATCTTGGTGCTACAGCCCTTAGAGGGCCTCGACCTTCTCGAGCTTTCTACGCCATTCTGTTCTGTCCCTTGCTTGAATTTTCCAGTTGCCGACTCCGATCTTCTCCGCATCTTGTGTTACCCCATCCATCCACCTCAGCTTTGGTCTACCCCGTCGTCTCATTCCCACAGGTTGCGCTGTTAGAATCTTTTTTATCATGTTCGATTCAGGGGCCCGGGCTACATGTCCTGCCCACTGCAGGCGGTTTCGCTTAATTATAGTGGTAATATCTTTACCACCAAACGTATGCTTGTAGATATTCTGCAGTTCGAAGTTATATCTACGCCTCCATATTCCGTTCTCACAGACCGCTCCAAATATCTTGCGTAGCACCTTTCTTTCAAAAATGGATAGAGCGGATTTATCTGTTTTCGTTAGCGTCCATGCCTCTGATCCGTATGTGAGAACGGGGACTATCAGTGTTCTATACAGCCTTTATACGAGTTTTTTGAGGCAGACGTTTGTTAGCTAGGTACTTTGATAGACCATAATAACACCTGTTTGCAATTATCATTCGCCTTTTTATTTCCTCAGATGTATTATTATTGGGGTTAACCGATGCCCCTAGATATATAAACTCATTGACTGCTTCGAAAGTTTGGTCATTGATGATTAAATTTGTGTCAACATTTCCAGCTCTTGTGTTTGTGTTAGTCGCCATGAATTTGGTTTTATTTTGATTTATGTGTAACCCCATTCGTTCTGCTGCTGCTACTAGCTCGGTTAGGATTTCCGCAGTTCTCGCCCTAGTTCTTGTTATAATGTCCACGTCGTCTGCATATGCTAGAATTTGGACTGATCTATTAAATATTGTTCCCCTGCTATCTAAATTAGCGTCTCGTACAACTTTTTCTAAGGCGACATTAAAAAGCTGACACGCCAGCGCATCTCCCTGTCTTAACCCCCTATGTATTTGAAATGGGGTTGACGAGTCGTTTTGAATTTTTACTGCTGATAGCATCTTCGCCATTGTCACTTTTATCAAACATATGAGTTTTTTTGGAATTCCTAACTCATTCATAGCGTTGTAAAGACTTGGTCTTAAGACACTGTCATATGCGCTTTAAAATCGACAAAAATATGATACATATCTATGTTAAACTCTTGCGCTTTTTCGAGGATCTGTCGTAGTGTAAAGATCTGGTTAATGGTTGAACGTCCAGGCCTGAATCCTGTCTGATATTCCCCTAGAAACATTTCAGTATAAGGCTTTAATCTCTCGTGCAAAATATTTGATAATATCTTGTATGCTATATTTAGGAGAGTTATTCCGCGGTAATTATTGCATTCCAGCTGGTTTCCCTTTTTGTGTAACGGGCAAATTAAGCCTAAGCTCCATTCTTCTGGCATTTCCTCCTCCGACCAAATTCTAAAAACAATTTCTCGCATCACCTTGGTGAGCTGCTCTCCACCGTGCTTAAATAACTCTGCTGGGATGCCATCGCTACCTGGGGACCTATGGTTCCTTAGTTTTTCTATAGATATTTTTACTTCATCTACCGAGGGGGGTTCCACGAGTTCCTCATTTCGGTATTCCAGCTCTATATTGTTAGTAGGTTCCCTTCCAGCAACTCTCGAAAGTGCTCTACCCATCGTAAAAGGATGTCCTCTTTGTTGGTAAGTAAGTTGCCTTCCTTATCATTACAATAGTTGATTCTTGGTTTGAATTCTTTTCTAATACTATTTATTTGATGGTAGAATTTTCTTGTTTCTCCGTGACTCATATGGCTTTCGAGCCGTTCTAACATGTCATTTTCCGAGTCTCGTTTCTTTTTTCGGTGTATGCGTTTTTCCTCTCTCTTTAAGTTTTTGTATCTATCTATTGTTGTTCTAGTTTTTCGTTGTTGCATGGTCCTAAATGCCTCGTTCTTCTCATCTGTTATTTTTTTTGCAGTCTTGGTCGAACCGGTCGAACCAAGAAAGAAACTTGGGTTCGGGATATTCCAATGTGCTTTCGGCTGCTAATTTCAGAGCCTCCTTGCAGTTGTTCCACATTTCCGTGCTTGACTGGTTGACTGCCCAGGTGTGTTCTAGGGTTTCTTTTATATGTGACTGGAACTGTTTCTCCTTGTTTTCATTTTTTAGCATATGTAAATTATATTTTACTTGTCTAGTGCCCCTTTCTTTCTTGGCATTGGAAATTCTTTGTCGTAACTTGGCCCCTACCATAAAATGATCTGAGTCAATATTTGCTCCTCTGTAACTTCTTACGTCCATTAGGTTTGTAAAGTGCCTTCTGTCAATTATAACATGGTCGATTTGATTTGTGTTGTGTCCATTTGGTGATATCCAAGTGGCTTTATGGATATACTTGTGATTAAAACATGTACTTCCCACAATTAAATCTTTGGAAGCTGCCAGACTAATAAGCCTTAAACCATTGTCATTAGTAACGTCGTGAAGGCTATGTTTACCAATATAATCTTGGTAGCATATCTCTTTTCCTATCTGGGCGTTCATGTCTCCAATGATTATTTTAATATCGTTTTTGGCACAATTATCATATGCTCTTTCGAGATCTTCGTAAAATAGATCTTTAATTTCTTCGTCTTTTTCCTCGGTTGGCGCGTGCACGTTGATCAGGCATATGTTGAAAAATTTTCCTTTTATTCGAAGGATGCATAACCGATCATTTATGGCTTTAAAACCAATAATAAAATTTTTGATTCTCTTTGATACTAGGAACGCGGTTCCGAACTCATGTCGGTTCGGGTTGCAGCTGTAATATATATCATGTTCTTTTTTCTGTAAAATGCCGGTTCCTGTCCATCTCATCTCTTGAATGGCTGCAATGTCTATTCTATATTTTAGGAGTTGATCTTGCAGCAGCTTCAGTCCCGCTGTCCTATACAGCGTTCTTACATTCCAAGTACTGATTTTTAATATCATTGTCCTTAGTTCGGTGCGTGGGTCGTCGTCTTGAATTCAGTCCGGCTTTTCTATCTCGAGATTTCGTAACAATAGTTTTTTATGGGATGAGGGAGTTAGCCTCATGCCCAACCCCTTTTCGGAGGACCATTTCTCCCTTCCTCGTCAGCCCTGACCCTACCTTCCACTGGGGTTGGTTACCAGTCTCCAGTAGGGTTGCTCAGGTTTACCGGGGTTCACCCGTGTGATCCGGATCACACTTCTCGGAGGTGAGGATAGGAATTGAGTAGGAGAGGCTAGAGGTGTTATCTGAAAGCAACACCTTATGATGCGCATCACTACTCCATTAAAAACAGGACGACCTTTTATATTTGAAATAACTGTAAGAAGTTCTCTTTTATTACTTTTTATAGTGCCTACAACAGTAAGTCCATGATCTGCTAAAAGCTTCTGGACAACTAGTAAACCATTATTCCATGGTAATATTTCTTCCTGACCCAGATAAATTGACAAATTCTTAGAGTAACCACTTCAGTAGAAATGATCAACTTTGTAGGGACCATCAGGCTGTTGTCCTGCATAAATTTCCATGTGACCCATGTAAAATGTTCGTGAATCTGTGGTTGCAAATACTTTTATGTCATATTTTGTTGTCTTATTAGGAATCTATCTATCTATTGATACAGTCCTAAACATCTATCCTTGGATATAGGCCTCCTCCTCCTTCTTCCATGCCTCTCTATCTTGGGCAATTTGCATCCATTTTGACCCGGCGTGTTTCTTCAGGTCATCTTACCATCGCATTTGTGGCCTTCCCCTTTTTCGTTTGTGATTCCATGGTCTCCAATGTATAATTGTCTTCGTCCATCTTTCATCTTTCTGCCTTACGGTGTGTCCGGCGAACTTCCATGTAAGCTTTGCTACTTGGGTTGAGACATCTGTCACTTTTGTTTTATTACGGATCCATTAGTTTTTTTTTTTTCTGTCTGATAGTTTAATGTTCAGCATTTGTCTTTCGATGGATCTTTCTGTCTTTGCTATTTTTTCCATATTTTCCTTTGTACACGTCTATGTCTGAGAGCCATATGTGAGGATAGGGAGTATACATTGATTGAAGACTCTCGTTTTTAGGTATTGGGGGTATTTTGAATTTTTTAGAATACAAGACAGTTTTTCGAATGATGCCCAGGCCAATCTTATTCTTCTCTTTTATTTCTTCGGTCTGATTTTCTTCATTTAATTTAGTGATTTGGCCTAGATATATATACTCTTTTACTTGTTTTATTCTTGTTTGTACCACTGTAATTATTAGTTCTTCTGGTTGATTAGTTATGATTTTGTTTTTCCATGATCTAGTTCTTCCATCATTATTTGTAATTCTTCACTTTTTTCTGTTAATAATACAATATCATCAGCATATCGTAAATGATTCAGATTTTGCCCGTTTATGTTAATTCTCAAGCCATCCCAGTATAGTCGTTTGAAAACATCTTCTAGCGTTTGGTTGAATAGCTTGGGCGAGATGATATCTCCTTGTCTTACTCCTCGGTTTATTTTAAAAAGCGCTGTTTATTTCATTATCCGCCCCGTCGGCTCCGTCGGTATATCGGTAGTCTATTCTGCTGTTTTGTAGGGAATTCTGTACTGCTCAGTGTTCCACACTATCAAATGCTTTCTCGAAGTCAATAAATGCCATGTATAGCGGATGATATTCGTTAGTTTTTTTCGAATGAAATCTTCATCGTTAAAAGGTGGTCACTTGCACTGAAGCTCTTTCTAAATCCGGCTTGTTCTCTTGCCTGGTATCCAACTAATTTAGTTGTTAATCTATTTGGTAATATTTTGGTTAATAGTTTGTACATCACATTTAGTAAAGTTATGGGCCTGTAATTCTTTAGATCCTTTTTATCTCCTTTCTTAAATAGTAACAGTGTTATTGCTTCATTCCAACCGTTGGACAAGTATGTACAAAACTTATAGACACAAACTTCTAATACACATCTGATACAAAACAAATTATGATCACATCTGCGAGCTTCTCACATTTCTGTGATTCCCCGAAATGCTTAGTTTCGTCGCAATACAAGATGGCATCCAAATGTTATTATAATTTTAAAAATCACATCAATGCTCGAGAGTGGTCTATTATGAATTTCGAAAAATAAAAAAATTCACGTTATATCTACAATAACATTATTATTTTAAAATCCTTAAAGTTACACAAAGGTTAAAATAATATAAAATGTTTATTTAGGGATATGTCAATTTTTAGAATGGTGTTTCCTAATAGACCACCGTAGTGTATCGGAGTGTTAAACAACCACGGCATAATTTACAAATTATTGGCGACGGGTCAAAGAGGGTTCGTGGAAAGTTGACGGCGCGCAGTGTTGTCAAGGCAGTAATCAAGGCAGATACGAGCTACTCCAATGCATTTTGCAGAGTAAAATTGAAGGAAAAAGAGCCCAGGACGAAGAAGAATATCCTGGCTTGCTAAACTGAGAGCATGGTATAGAAAGACCTCAACACAGCTATTTCGTTATAGCAACCAACAAAATCATCATAGCCAGAATGATCGCCAACGTTCGGAACGGACAGGCACCCTAAGAAGAAGAAGAAGTGTTGTCATTTGTAGGGTGTATATCTAATAATAATATTGTACGTTCTATATGTAAAATGAACTACAATTTCAGCCCAGCTTAATGTCACTGATAAAAGATTACCTAACCAATAACGGTAGATACCTATCGCCTTGTATTAATTTATGTTCCAATTATTTACTAATACTACAATAAGTGTAGACTGGGTAAAATAAATATGAAAAGCTCAAGTTAACTTACTACAGTTAATTAACGTTAATGCCAATATAATGTATATAATGATTGGTCAAAGCTAACGAGATAGTTAGTAAGAAGTATTTCACGCATGTTTAAAAAATATGCCGTTATTTATTTTGCAATACATATATTGCAACATTAAAATAGTCAAAGTTGTAGTAAAACGTTACGATGAATATCATCTAAACTAAAAAACTATATATTATACAAATTTACGTAATTTTGACCTGCTTATAGTTATTTTTTTACCCAACAGTGTTATGACTACAATGTAAACATTCAAACAAGAACCAACACTGAAAGTGAAAATTTGTGCCCGTGGTTTAGAGAAAATGAAACGGCCATAGCAATAATTTTAGATTATCTGTTAATCGAATACTACTATATACTGGTTTAATTTGAATTTCACAACGAGATTTTAAAATACTAGGTTTTATAATTGTGCGAAAAATTATTGTTTTGATCAAAAGAAAGTACATTCAACGAAAGCAAAACCTTGGAAACAGGATTGGATTTAGGTTTTAATATTTTACACAATTATTTATATGTTTAATTTACCGTTAAAGTTTCATGAAAATGAAACAATATAATTAAATTTTAATATAATACAAATATCTATTTATGTATATTGTATTATAAAATAAATATTTTAATTATTACTGAAAATGTGCACTTACTTAAATGCGAATTCTTCTATTGATGCCTTTAGTTTATAAACAAATCGGATTCTTACTATAGTTATTTATATTAAAAAATATATTACAGGTTGCATGCGAAAAGAAATTTCAGATAGATCAACATGTCAGAATTGCGTCACATTTAGCAAAATAAATACAAAACTAAATCTGGAGAAAAATATCAAGCTTCGGTTTGTAAGTCTTTTCGGTCAAGTTCAAAACAAGATACTTTTAATAAATAATTGTGACGTGCATTAATTTCGTTAAATATACCGGTTCAAAATTGTCCAATAAAAACTTAACTTAAAAAAATTTAGTATATTGTAAATTGAATATTTCAAGTAAAAGCAGTCTTAACAGAAACCATGTTAACTCGTTGTGTTCGTCAGTAATAGATAATTTAGGTAATAGATTACTTCTACGTGTAAGTTGAGGAAGCCACTGATTTATCAGGAAGATATACTTATCGCTCATTTAATGATTGGTGTTCGAGCGATCAGATCATATCAAAATCCTATTTATTTGCCTATAATATTTGCCTTATTTGCCGTGATATTTTCTTACAATATCACGTTTTGCACAAGAAGAAATATTAATTTTTTTTCTGCAGCTGTTACCAGCCATAAATTATGCCTTTTTTCCGATGCTGCACCATATATGGTCAAGGCAGGACAAAATTTAAAAAATAGTTTATACC